>VCCN01005916.1:366077-376507 GCA_006491835.1 Architeuthis dux | reverse complement strand
AAAACAATTGTTATTATATAGAGATATTATTATTATCTATAGATATATAATATAAAATACAATTATTATTGTATATACAGGTATATTATCTAAAAAAATCAATTATTATAAAACGAGTAAAACGAGTATGCAAAAATAAATCTTATCAATTTAAAGCATGAGCCAACGTTTAAACAATTTTCTGTCGAATTAAATTTCTAACCATTTTTTAAAATTCGACTTCTTTTTATGTTCCTGTCTCCATTATCTTTATTCTCTTTTTTCAATTTTTTTGTAAATTGGATTTCTAGTAAAGACACTTACTATTTATCACGTTGATCCATCGACGCTTTCTGGCTCCTATTTATTGATGCACTCATAGATTAATGGATACGCTCTGATCCTTCCGAGGCTTGCCAAATTTGACTTTAAAAACCTCCTTCTGGGTAATAAATGTCGCCACAAATCACTCGTTTACCTTTCTTCATATCGACATCAGTTTCTCTCTTTAAGGGGCCACCTGCCTCTTGACTCTGGAAATTAACTACATAATACGTGGACATTGCTCCTGTTAACTTGTAACTAATCTCTGGATTATAAACAAAATCTCGACTCAAGATGTTCTTTCAGCAAGTAAAATCATCGGAAACTCCTTAATAACAATGAAACATAAATCACGGCTGATCCAGGTTCAGCGCTGGAGATCATAAAACTTGAAGTGAAGGGAAAAATGAGATGTTAATGATAATGAATAATAATGAACAAGAATTGAGAGCGATTCAGCTGAACCCAACGGCGAAGATAAGAGGTCAATGAATGCAGAATGAGGATGGGTCAAGTTAATAGAAACGTAGAAAGATAAAGAAAGTTCAGTAAAAAGCGTCGATTTATGTGTATAGTAGAGTGGGAAGTGAATGTGGGGTCTGGGATTTGTGAGGAAGAGAAGTCAAAGAAAGGAAGGCAAGAGAATAAACAAGATGAAAGAAAGAATGAATGACGGACTGAAAACAAATAAATAATTAAATGAACAGGGCTGCTTAGTGACTCGATAGAAACCGTCACGTGATCACCGTCTTTTGGCAGCATGCCGTGCGTGGGGTGATCAATTTAAAAAAAATGTAAAAAAGGCGGTGATCACTAAAAAGATGTCCGAATTTATAAAAAAAAAACAAAAAAAAACAAGTGTAAACATACCGGGCACAAAGTAATTTAGACTAATTTATATTGTAAATCGACCCCTCCCCCCAGTAGAAACCTATTTAACAGGGGAATTAAAAAAAAACAGACATAAGTAAATGTTTAAAATTTCATCCCTCTAGCTTCATTGGTGCGGCTTGTAGGCGCGAAACATACATACATAACCAGCCAGCCAGACCAACTTAAAAACTGAAGAAACCTATGTTGACAGTTTTGGTGACAGTTTTGGTGACAGTTTTGGTGACAGTTTTGGTTGACGGTTTCTAATTTTTTTTAAAAGATAGAAGGAAGGAAATCAGATTACAATGAATGAGTAAAAGAGAAAAATGTCAGGAAAAAACGGAGAAAAAAAAGAGTGGGGAATAAAATAGAGAAAAGGGCAAAGAATAGAAGACAGAAGGAAAAGGGAAAGAAGGCAAAAGAGGAAAAGGAAAGAAAGCAACAACAAAAGAAAGAAAAGAAAAAAAGGATAAATGAATGTAGAAGGAAAGAAAGAAATAAAGACAGAAAAAGAAAGTAGGTATTGTCATGTGAGCACTTGTTGATGGGTATTCATCCAGGAACATTTTTTTTATATGGAATGTGAAGGACCTGACCAAAAACGCTGTTCTTCTTTTTCATGTGAATTTCTCATCCTTCCTTGGATTTATCTCTGTTTATTTGGTTTATATTGTTTTAAAGCAACGTGACAATTTAAAGAAGCCATCTATTTACTCAATAGGCCTGGCAGACAGTTTCATCATTGTATGTTTCTAAGAGATAAGATGCTAAGATCAGTGGAAAGCAAAAATACATTTAAAAAATGCATATCTAAAGAAGTGTCTACTTCCTTTCATTGCTTAAATACAGGTATCTGCTTGTGCGTGTGTGGTTGGGTGTGTTTGTGTGATGGTAATAAAGATTTTTTTTTTAAATAGTGTGTGTTTAATGCGTAAGATGAACAAAGAAAAGACAGGTAAAATGAAAAGGAGAAACAGAAATCAATCACTTGCTTGAATGAGTGTGAATAAAAGAAAGAAAGCGAGAAACATAGGATGATGTTATTCTGCATCTTTGCGCGTATAAAGGTGGAGGAATAAGAAATATAGAGATAAATAGGAGAAAAATGAAAAATGTACTATGTGCATATACGAAGGTGGATTAATAAGTCCGTAGCTCGACATAGTTATCAACTGAATTTTGATCTGAAATTTTCATTGTATAATGTTCGATCTATGTGATTAATGTAAAAGCGTTGTGTTATGTGCATTGACAAGGAAGGAGATGGGGAGAGAATAGGGAGTCGGGTTGCTTTTTGACGGGTTATATTTGCAGGGGAAAAGAACAAAATTAATAAAAAGGTTTTTAAAACAGATTGTTGTTTTGGCTTCCACAGCATTTTTTAAGTACCCGTGTTATACAAGAGGCTACAACTGTATGCTTATGTGTTTACCATATCTAGTACTCGTATTATACAACGAAAAAATACGGTATTTCAGCTACGAGAAAGGCCACAAGCTTAGCTTAGTCTGGCACAATGTCACAAGTATGGGGCGACCAGTGAGAATTGAACTCAATAGTAATGATAGATAGACTCACCATTATCCCACACCCAACACCGTAATTTAAAAGATTACCCTGGCCACTGGTTCATTCACAAAGGTTGTGTTGAAAAGAATATTTGTGGTGCAAAATAAATGCCTTTTTCATCATTAGGCTACAGACTTATTGATGTACCTACGTATGTGCAATTACTGTCAATACACGCTTATAGAGTTTGAATATTGAAGTTGGGAAGAAAGACAGAAAGGGGAAATGACAAAGAAGAAGGAGAACCAATAAAGGGCGAAGTATGAGAAAAAGCAAAAAAGAAAAGGCAAGATATGAACAATGGAAAAAGAAGGCAGGAAAAAAAGCGAATGAATAAAAGAAGAAAGAAAACGAAATCAGGAAAGAAAGATAAACGAGAAAAACAAACAAATTAAAAAAGATAAGAGATAGTCATTAAAGAAGATAATTATTACTTAAGGATAATGAAAAGTTAATTAATGAAGACGAAGATAAAGAAAAAGGGAGGGGGGAAAAGATTGAAAGATAACAATGTATGGCTATAGAACGAGAAAAGCAGTTAAAAAAAAAAGAGAGAAAAAGAATGATAACAAAATTAATAAAATACCCGAGATAAAAAAAATAAGTTGCGAAAAAAAAGGAAGGAAGAATCAGAAAATGATCAGGATCCTTGCCCTAACTTCATTCCCGTAATAATCACCGAAGACCCTAATCCCCACTCCTCGTCACCCGCGCCGAGTCATGTCTTTTTGTGTTGAACTCCTGATTCTCACATCATTTATGTTCTTAACGTGTGTCATACATTTAATGTCTTTATCGGATTCTTAACCGTTGTTCTATTGGTATTATCTACAACAGCAACTAGGCCGCTGCAACACGAATTTCCACACGAAACTCCTGCATAACCATCGCCAAGCCCCGAATTTTTGAATTAGTCATCTCAAATCTCTCGCTCGATGGAAGACATTCAGGCATTGGTTATGTTGCTCTAATGTTGTTTATCGAAAACTTCCCAATTTTTCTTTATTCATTTTGTACATTAAACAGTCAATCAAATGATCGATTCGTTGTCGATTGACTAATTGATTTACATTAATTCTTTTGATGATATATTAAAAAAAGAAAGATGGCGAAAATTAAGAATAACATTTTATAGAAGCAAAGTTATTTTTTTAGACTGAAAGAGTGTGGACCTCTAATACATTCAGTCTTATATAGTAATCATTTATGTTGAGAGGATATCAGGTTCTCACTCAAATAATCAGTTCTCTTTGCAATATATATTTACAAGATCTTTACATTCTCTTTACAAATGCCGTGCATATGACGTCTAGTCTTAAGTTCAGGAACGTTTGGTTGAATTAGAAAAAAAAACGGGTTGATAAGAATGACAGAGCATATTATTTGGGCTACGTTTATTTTTCCATCAGTTCTTTGATGTCTTTGTTAAAGATTTTATTTTAAAAAAAACATGCATCAGATAGCATAAAACTTTGCAAAAAATGTATGAGAGAGAGAATTTCTAGTTTTTCGTCCAACATATGGCGTTACGCAAAATTTGGTCATGAGATTGAAAAATCAATTTTGGAATTCAATTCTCTAAAAGATCATTTCGGTTCCTTTAAACTAAGAAGAACGTTTTCTTGATATTTACTAAGCTTAGCTTAGTACGACACAAGACCACCTTTAAGGAAACGAGAGTAGAAAGATTGTTACGCCAATCTTCCAAGTGGGGAGAGTCTGTTAACCATGAAAATCAGCATTCGAAATCCCGACTGCTTCCTTGACTTGGGTTCTGCATATTTATCAACTATCTAAACCACCATCAGGACTTTGATAGTTACTAGGTTTAACTTAGTACAGTACAAGTCCACAAGTGTTGGGTGACCTGTGAGGATCGAACTCACTACAGTGGTAATGGTCCACTAGTTTCTAGCTTGCAAACCATTGCTTCACGGTGAGGCACCCAAGATGAGCGTACTCTTTCATGCATCGAATTATAATCCAAGCAAATGCAAAAAAAAAAATTTTTTTTTTTCATATCGATTCTCTGTTATAAATGATTTAAACAAATATATATGTACATACATAATAATGAATACCAAAAATTCAGTCTTCGATAAAATTAAATTAATTTTGATGGCAATTCGATAAAAATAAAACATGATTTCTATCAATAACTAGCGTAATATTTAATGCAGTCTCACATATGAACTTAGAATGATTCCAGTTCAATAAAAAAAAGAATTAGACACTAAACAGCTAATAAGTATGAATATCATCTATGTTAGAGGTGGTGGTGTTTACAAACCTGCAATAAGAAGTAATTTGAGTCTAAACATGTTTGCAGGACTCGAAGTGCCAGTATAATAAAAAAGGGGGGGACGCATATTGGCTTTGTTAAAAGGTTTAAGGGTTTTGGCATGTACATATTTGTAATAATTGCATTGACAAAATGGTTTCGTTTTGTTTGTGTTGTTTTCATTTGTGGAAATTCTGACCCATTGTAAACAATTTCCTTTCCAGCTCTGCGTCATTATAACCATCAGCATAGTCACTCTCAGTGTTCCCTCCTGACGCCAAGGACTGACACATACGCCCTCTGATAGCACCAGCAAGACACAGCTTGCTCATACGCCCCGCTAACCACCAGCGAATATTTAAGGTGTATTAAGTGAGCGCATTATAAACCAATTTGACGGCAACAATGCTCAATTAATGACAACGCATTAGACAATGGAGGCAGTGGCACGATTTAACGTCGTCCAGCTTATTGGGCTGGCGACTAGTTGGGCTGTAGCAAAGTAATGAGGACTAAGCTGGTCATTGGTCACTGGATTGTGGATTAGTTGGCCACAGCCTGCTTCCAAATCGTGTGGAAGGGCAAATGCGTCCGACCCCATGACCGTCCGATTGACATCAATTATTACTAATGTTGCTGATGGTCAGCTTCTTTCTGCGTCTTAGCGTTGCGTCCGGACAATTGTGGTCAGTTGAACTGAGTCAAGCCACGTCATGATGCGAGGCTGAACAGGAAGGAAACCGGCGTGTAAGGAAGAGGACCGGCGACTGCGTTTCGGGACAAATAAAACAACTATAATATGAAAAAAAGACCACATATAAACAGAACTGATAATTAATTGCACGTAATCGTATAGTTACAACATTACCGAGATGGCTCAGTGGTAAAACAGCGGACTGATAGAGTTGTCAGCGGTTTCACTTCTCATCTCTTATCATGTCTGATATCTATGAGACCATGCAGAACTCTGCAACGAAATGTAGAGCAAGAATAATCTGCCAGAGAGACTTATTCATTTAATTGAACTCCTTACGACTAGCAAATGACAGAAGTACCACACAGATATAATTAAAATGTCATGTATATTAGACTGGGTGAATATGCTCCTGTGACAAGCAAGCTTTAGTCAATATGTCAGTGAGAAAGGTGTTAGCTAAAATAGCTTTATTGTGTTATGGAGAGAAACATAAGAAAATATCACTGATGTTTGCACTGTAAAACTTTGTTAACATGATGTTATAAGGCTAGAAAATACGATTGGTCACCAGGAAGATGACTGTTTCAATATATTTGAAAGAATAAACAATAAAACCGTATGAAGTGTTCAGTTCAATATCACTTATTGAAAACAATTAATGAATCGAGCACTTATTTGATATGGACAAATTGATTCAAGCATCTTCACTGTATGGAATAAGCATTTTACATGATTATTTGACCTCCATGCTGGCGGCGTTTTAGGGTCTTAAAATTACAACGTATTTTCATTTTGACAAATAGCGATGAACTTTCCTTGTAGATGTATTCAGTGTTCAAGTCTATATAAAAAGCTATATTTTCAGGGTCGTCAAAATCTTGCATAACAATCAATTAGTATATTTATGTACTTGTAAAGTCTATGATTTCCAAGTAGTATAATTATAATAATGTAAGTTAAATCTTGAAAAAGGATTCAGTCGCTCACGAAATCCACATTATTGTTTCTTATGCGAGAATAATTTTATAATCTAAATATATTAATGGAACATTTCATTTAAAAGCCAACCTCGTCTCACTAGTCATGGAAAGTTATTAAGATATGTTCTGCATGTTCTAATAATATATATAGTTATGTTTAAATCTGAGCAATTCACTGGTGATCTAAAATTGATTCTATCAGAAGACTCCTATTCGGCAGAATAGTGTCAACGGTTGAGCTAGATTAGTTACCACCTTCCCGAATCCACTATGACAACACAACCATATAAATATCGCAGCGTTCCTGTTGGATCATCACCTATTAAAGTTCCAGCCGCATTCCTTCGTGTGCCTGTGGGCAATGTGCCCTCGAATGCGAGCAGACACTGTCGAAGCGAGACAAAGTCTTGGACATTAAACAAATTAAACAACATGAAGATTTACACCTACAATGTTCGCGTCCTAGCTGAAGACCACAGCATAGACCAACTGTTAATTGAATTAGATAACATCAACTGGCTCATCGTGAGTATAAGTGAAACCCACAGAAAAGAAGAAAATCTTGAGGTAAGTAGCCATCTATTCTATTATAAAGGGAGAGAAGAGAACAAATTCAATGGCGTAGGATTGTTAGTCAATAATAACATCGCAGGCAATGTTATAAGTTTTGACAGCATATCTGACAGAATAGCTTGGATAATAGTTAGACTACGCAACATATACACACTAGAGGTAATCCAGCTTTATGCGCCAACTTCGAGAAGTTCTGACCAAGAGACTGAAGTGTTTTATGACGACGCCAGTAAGATAATGGACAGAGAGAAGACTAGCTACACAATACACATGGGAGACTTATTTAATAAGTAGGTAAAGGAAAGCTTGGGGAATCTAGTATAGGGAAATATGGAATCGGCCAGAGAAAGGAGAGAGGTGACATGCCAGTAAATGTCACAGAGAGATACGGATTAAAGATAACACATATTGATACATTCTTTCAAAAACGAGAAGATCGTAAGTGGACTTGGTATAACAAATGGTATAACAAAAACCGAAATTGTCTTATTGAATAAAATGATTCTTGAGAAGAAGTTCCCTAATAAGATAGAGATAGAGAACATTATCAACTTTAGAGTAGCGATAAAGAACAGATTTCAGGGCTTGTGGAATAGCGACAATGACATAGAGGGAAATCTAATAGCCTGGCAAATATAATTAAATAAGCAGTGGAGATGGTAGGCAATACAAACGTAAACAATAACACAGGGAAATACTCTAAAACAACTATTAAAACTATATTAAATTAAAACTAATATGAAGGCAAATAAATATGGAGATAAAGAATAAAGAAGACGAAAACAAAAAAGCAGAACTTAACAAATTAATAAACAAAAAAAACTAGAAAAGAAAAAAGAAAGAAAAACATGAAACGGATAGTAGAGGCTACCAGAAAGGGGAATAGTTTAAAACAAGCCAGATCCGCAGATCATATCGGCAAATAACAAATGCTTCCACTAAAGGATACAAACAAGAAATATGAAACTCTGTAAAGCTCCAGACGAGGATGGCATAACGACAGACCTTCTAGAAGATGCAGGAGATAGTTTGCACAAAGGACTAGCACAACTATTCAAACAGTGCGTAAGAGAAAGAATAGTTCATAAGAACTTCTGTCCAGGATTAGTGATCCTACTCCACAAGAAAGGAGATAACCGCGACCTTGGCAACTACCGCCCTATTACACTATTACCTAACATATATAAACTATTCACAAAACTACTCACAAACAGACTAACAGGGACTAGATGAAAATCAACCACGCGAGCAGGCAGGCTTCAGAATCGGCTATTCAACAATATATCATCTACGTGCAATAAATCAACTAATCGAAAAGTCATTAGAATACAACAAACCACTTTGTTTAGCCTTAGTAGATTATGAGAAGGCATTTGACTCGGTAGAACACACGGCAGTCTTCAACTCAATGCGAGAACAAGGTGTTAACGAGAATTACATACAAATCATCCAAAATATATACGAAAATGGCACTGCGATAATTAGGTTACATAAATATACAAACAAGATAAAGATATCAAAAGGAGTAAGACAAGGCGATACAATATCACCTAAACTATTTACAGCGAGCCTTGAAAGCATCTTTTGGAAAACTGATTGGGAGGGAATGGGAATAAAAATAGATGGAGAATACTTAAACCACTTGGGCCGATGACGTTTCCATGACGTCAGAAGCATCGGAAGAATTACAAAACACGTTGACGGATCTAAATAGAGAAAGTAAAAAAGTAGGCTTAAAGATGAACAGAACAAAGACAAAACTAATGTTCAACGATAAAGGTCATAAAGATAGAGGGGAGGCTATAGAAAAGGTTGATGAATACATCTACTTAGGACAGGTAATACAGTTAGAGGATGACCATGACAGCGAAATAAAACGACGCATAACGATAGGTTGGAAAGCATTCGGTTTTGAAGAGCACCATGCCAATGTGCTTAAAACGTAAAGTATACAATAGTTGCATAATAGCAGCTATGACGTACGGATTCGAAACATGGAAATTAGAATCGCACAGAGAGCCATGTAGAGAGAAATGCTAGAAATAACTAAGAGATATAAAAAATATCAACATGGATCAGAGGGAGGACTAGAGTAAAGGATATTATACAAATGATTAAGCAGCAAAATGGAGATGTGCTGGTCACTTAGCTAGAAGAGATGACAATAGATGGGGCAAACGACTAACCGATTGGTGCCCATGGGACAGTAAACACAACAAGAAAAGACAAAACAGAAAGGCCTTTGACCAGCAGTGGACTTATATATAAAAGAAAAGTGTGAGTGAAGGAAAATACCAAAGAAATGATGAGAAACAAACTAGAAGGTGAAAGAAAGAAAAAAAAATGTATGAAAAGAACTGAATTCAAAAGAAAGAGGAATCGAGAAAGAATACGAAGACAGATGTGATGGCATTGCACACCGATATAGTCCTCGGTATTCTAACTTACGGTCATTTTCAAAATGGCGAAAATTGGAAATATTGCGCAGACGTTTTATAGCACCATTACCATAAATATGTTGCCGTCTTTGCGCTTATTGTTCGCATTGAGGCTGTTGTGCATAATACGTACATTAATCCCACATGGAAACTGATACTGAAAATAAGGAAATAGATTAATAGATTAAACACTAATATAAAAATAAAAGCAATAAGATGCGACCATTATTCATCAATAGGTAAAGACACATACTTAGATTTGCAGGCTTGCACTCAATATATAAACATACAGAAACTTGAATATCGTGTAATTTATCTCATCTGCTATGATCCTTCAGCAATGTTTATCAAGTTTAAAACAGCATCCCCCTTTGAGCAACAATTTCAATCCTATACAAGAGGAATTACAGACGTGTATTTGAGAGTGTGAGTGCAAATGTGTGCAGTAGAAAATCACATACAATTCACAAATATCAGTGTCTGCTTATATTTTATGTTGCAGTAGTAGCACAGCAAAAGAATTAGTAAGAATTAGTAAGAAATGATGAATAATAATTTGCAGTTTCTACCAATGAAATACCGATACATATTTTGAGAACAATTTCATATGCCACTAATCATGCAGTAGAAACAATCAATGTTGATACTTTGAAGAGTGAGAGTTTAAATAGAATAAAATCTGTAAGGAAATACAAGTGCAATTCTTATATATATAT
>VCCN01005916.1:332458-343218 GCA_006491835.1 Architeuthis dux | reverse complement strand
ACATAGCAGGATTGAAAAATGAATGAGTTGCACTCTATTTAAAATCCCAGCAAACGTCTACTTCAATGATTGGACGTCGAATCAAGCGCATTGATTCTCAAGCTCTTTCATTTCATAGTAACGTACTAAAATCCACAATAGTATTTTATTCACGGTTGAATGAGTTTCTAGATAAATAGGAAACGACACAGCATTAATCAATTTTTTACACTGACTAAAACTTCAAACAAAACATTTTTCTAGTCATTAATTCATAATTTATCTTTTTTTCAGACTATTTCAAGTTATCGATCCAAAGAATCGATTTGATACAAAATAAGAACTCATTTCTAAAAGAATGGACGATTGGAAAACAGCTTATTGTCTTCTAAATCCCAAAAAAACATGGCAACTCGGCCTGGAGTCATTGATTTACATTCAACTCAAAGCAAATATTATAAATGTTACTCTTCCCTTGTCTGAAATGAGAACTGCAACTCATTACGGAATTGTAGGCGATCCAGGAGAATTCAGTGATGCACATAAGCCTCGGACATCATAAAACGGAGAGGTAGGTCTTACTGTTGGTCAATACATCCCATATCAATTATCCAACGAGACACATAAGCCTGGGACATAATAAAAAACGGAGTGGTAGGTCTTACTGATGGTCAAGACATCCCAGATTAATTATCCAACGAGACACATACGCCTCGGACATCTAGAAACGGAGCGGTATGTCTAACTGTTGGTCAAGACATCCCAGATCAATTATCCAACGAAACACATAAGCATTGGACATAAAAAAACGGAGGTGGTAGGTCTTACTGTTGGTCAAGGCATCCTAGATCAATTATCCAACGAGACACATAAGCCTCAGACATCATAAAACGGAGAGGTGGGTTTTACTGTTGGTCAAGACATCCCAGATCAATTATCCAACGAGACAACTGATCTGTTGATTCACCCATCTGAACAAGAAGTTGGAAAGTCGGAAATCACCAACGATCGAAGGTTGGCTGAAAAGTAGATTCCAACATTCAAGATCTCATTAGTTTTGAAAAGAAGGTCTCAAACTAAGAACCATGCAACGTGCCCAAGAGAGGATCATGCTCAACATGACCTTGTAGAGATCACAAGACAGCACAGTACGTTAGAGAAAAACAGGAGTCAGAGATACCATAGAATCAATTATAAAAAACTCAAATGGCAATGGGCAGGCCACGTTGCAAGAATGTCAGACAACCGCTGGACATCATGACTCACAACATGGATCCCCAGAGATCATATGCGGAATTGCGTCCGGCAGAAAATAAGATTTCGTGACGGTTCATGAGATATTGACGCCCGCGACGCCCGCGATAGAGAGATCTGGCGAATGTCCAACGACGGACGTTAAAAGGCTGATGATTATGATGATGAAACTATTACTAATGACCGTTTCACTGTTACCCGCCTCTTCAGAACATATGCACATAGTAGTTTGAATGGGGAAAATTCGAAATATCATTGGGGAATTTCAGGGACAAATTAGAATGAAATCAGTTTTGAATATGAGTCTGGATTAGATGACGTCACGCATGATGGGAGAAAAAAATTATAGAAGTGCGACTAAAGGGGCAAGTGTGTGTGTGTGTGTGTGTGTGTGTGCGCGCGTGCTCGCGCACACCTACTGGCGTATACAGTCCAGATAGAAAGTGAAGAGAGAGAACATTTCTATCAGCATGTGCATGTATGCGTGCGTACAAAGCGAACTAGCGAGCCTATCAATGGGAGTAAATGTGTCAAGATGAAAGGGACTAAGGGAAGTGCAGTTTTGTCTCGCAGGCCTCCATCTACCAAAACTGATAATGGATATAGCAGCCACTGCCTGGGTAAGTATGGTATTTGCAGGCGAGTAGATATGCCCATGTAATCATCCACGCTTCCCTCTGTCTACTATAGTGCCAGTGACAAGACAGAGCATAAGGAGGATTGGATTATTGACTTTTCCATAGTATAAGTCTCAACTGCAATTCAAACTCAGTTGGCCGAATCCATTTTCTGGATTGAAAACAGTTTGCCACTTTGCAATGCAGAGGTTTATCCTGTTATCAATGATAGATGTTACAAGTAAATGATTGCAAATGTGTAAGTTATATAAAAGGGTGTTCCAAAGCCAATATTAATTCCCATAATCTTTAACTCAAAATTATCATGTTTATATCATCCTGACAAGTTCAAGATATTGCCATCTACAATATCAGCTGCAAAGCAAGATTATATAACTCGGTCTTCTATTTCACTGATATGTCTGTCAAAAGGTTTGAATTATAACCTCTTTAAATCTAAGTTTACAATTGCTACTGTATTCATCACCGTATTTAAACCTCTGGGTATCGCCGATTTAGATAAGGTATCCCTGAACTGACTCCTCAAAATGTCAACAATTTGTTATATTTATAAAGCCTAGCTTAGATGGCATAAGGCCATATTAGTGGGGCACTCAATGTGGATGGAGTAGTAATGATCTCTGCCACTAGTTTGTGCCACAATGCACAAGTGCCACAATGCACAAGTGCCAACAATTTTATCTCAATATCTTGAGTAGAAATGTGGTATATTCTTTAAGATCACGTTGCAACTTGCAATTTCAGTCTAATTAAAAGAAGCCAGCCACATTTAACAACAATTCAGTAAAAGATATCAATATCCTATTAGCGACCGGCTAGGCCCCGTAATGTCCCTATTTTCACTTATACACATAGCTATTCTGTCTGCTCTCTGCTCATCCGTTTTCCTGTTAAGAACAGGTAAGAACTAGTTTTTTTTATCAGTTTCTTTAAAAGACAACTTGAAGAAAAAGCACAGAGAGCAGAACCAATTTTAGCTGAACGTGTTCAAAATTCTGATTTTGAATTTTATTAAGTATAACCTACTTAATAAAATTCAAAATCAGAATTTTGAACACGTTCAGCTAAAAAAACGTTCGTAATGTTTTATACTGATTTTAAAGAATTCGAAATTAAGGCATTTTATTTATTATCTTACGATATCTTACTCTACTCTCACAGTGGAAAGAAGGTTGTGAAATAGACCTTAGATGAATACGATGGTTACTTAGCTAGTCTACCCATTGATAATGCTTAATTCACATCCCGTGTTCAAAGGATGGCGATCTAGTGTCTGACGCGCATTTGTCCAAATACATAATAAAACATTCCTTGTCGAAATATACTACTCGAACCTAATCTTCCTTAGATATTCTTGAAGTATAACGTTGTACCTGAGTTGAGTTAATCCAAATAATTAAACACTAAAAGAAAGAGAGGGACAGATGTTAGAAAGAAAGTGTGACTGGGTAAGCAAGTGAAGAGATATTAACGTATCGATTTGGGTTCCTTTTTGTTTCTACGAGTCTCGTAAAACTTGGGGTTTAATAATTTAGAAAGTAATTGAGTCAGCAGCAAAGCATTGATAGTCTACAACATTTCACTGAAAAATGAGTTGCCTATTTTCAAACATTCTTTTAAATGGACTCAAGTAGTATGCAGCTGTGAATTTCTAGCAACACTTTTGTATACAAGTAAACTTCATGTTGTGCATACAACCTGTAAGAAACTTATGATTTTACAAGGAATGCGGAGTATGTTCTTGAAGAAAATGATTGTGTATATGATGAATAGCTCATCGCAAACTTTACACAGAGGAAACCATCTTCAAACAAAAATCACAGTTGGAATGGAACATAAGACATTTCATTGGGCATTTACGTCGTAACTATTAATCCTTTAGATTATTGAATGTGTTTTTTTATCAGTTATTCATTTTTGACTAGTTTTTCTTTCATTTCCTTTCTTTTTTATCGCAACTTTCAGGACGATATATATTATTCTACGACTGTTAAGTAAGCAACATGGATCGGAAATAATAGTAACCTTTGACAAGATTTGAAATTGTATCCCGTATCCTTCCGAGGCCATCTGATGTGGTCCACGCCTTACCGGAGACTCACCAGTAGACGAAATCGAAAGTTAGTCATATAGCTATATTTTTCCTTATCCGAAGTTCTCTACACCATATTATTTGTTTACATCTAGCGTTTTTATCAAGTTGGTCGGTGAGATTTTAGAAATGTTCAAATTGAAGGCAGAAAAGACAAAAAAGGTCAATAAATGAAAAAGAAGAAAGGGATGAGAAATAGGGACTCAAGAAAAAATGATTAATAAGACAGAAGAGAAGAAACGTAACAATGCAAACATATATAATACTGTGTAGGGCACAACATTTTTTGGTCGATTTTGTTAGTTTATACTACAGAATGATATCAATGGATAAAGGATCAAGAGGAATTAAGTATTCGAGATTAAAACGAGATAAGATCGAATAAAGGAAAGTATGTTGAAGAGAAAGAAAAAGAATCCAAAAAGAACGTAGGAGATAGATAGATAGATAGATAGATAGATAGATAGATGAATACAAATCTGATAGAGATACGGTCGTATGTTAGAGAAAGTGGTAAACGCCAGGTGGAGAAGATTGGGAAAGAAAGAGTAAACGGAAAATGGCTGAATAGTCGAAAAGTATCAACGTAGAATTGCGAGAAAGTTGGAAAAGAAAGAAAAAAGATAATTATGTAAAGGGAGAGCAGACAATCAGAGGAGAAGAAGAAGGGAAAGGAGCAAGTGAAAAAGAGAGATAAAGCATCAGAGGAGAAGGGGAATAGAAACACGGAAGCAAATAGAGATAGAAAGAACCGGGTGCAAAAAGAGAGTTAAAAGAGAAAACAGAAAGAGGAGAATAGTATAAAACTTGAGGGGAGCCGGTAAAGACTGGAAAGGATGAGAGATAAAGACAGAATAGAGAAAAGGTCTAATATAAAGAGGAATAAAAATAAGAAGTAATTGAAAAAAAGAAAAGAAGAATGGAGAAGAAAAAAAAAGAAAGGATAGGATGTGAGAACAACAGGACGAAGGACATTCGTGAAATGATGGAAGGAAAATTGTCAGGGTTTGCAGAGGGTGGCGTTTAGTAATAAAAATAGCGTTCGAACGAGCGACAGTTACTGCAGCCTTCTCGCCTGCACTGATGCCCCAGATAGCAGCGAGGGAACGTGTCTGTTCGCACCATTGACTGCTCTTAGCCTCTCCCGATATATTATGGGGACCCGGCTATTAGATGGATAAGGAAGGTTCGTTTCCACTCACGGTGAGGACGAATTTGGAGTGGATAACCAGGATGGGTTAGGTTGGGGTTTTTCTTATCGGAAAACTCGGCTCTGGTTGAAGCGATTCCGTAGGACTGTTTTATGGTCGACAATTTGGACATAAATTGTCTTTTTAGTCTTGAGGGGTTAAGCTATTTAAGAAAAAGATGAGTAAAATCATCCCAGCTTCAAGTGGAAGATGTCCCTCTCTTTCTTCTTCGTTTTCTCTCACTTTCTGGATTTCTCCATTTCTTTTTCTCTTCTTTTCCTATCCACCTATGTCTTTGCTAGTGTTTATCTGAACTTGTGAGCACTACAAGACAAGTCGTCAGAGAATTAATAATGGCCGATAGGGGCCTCGTGAAATGCAAACTCTGAAATAGACAAATGTGTGCCGGATTGACCGCAATAAATATCTAAACGGTCATCCAGATGCCGAAGGCCTACATACTTTCTCTGGGCTTTCAAGAAAATTATAGAAAAGCCCGATTTCCATCGTAACAAATCTAAACTGAGAAGAAGAATTTGGATAATGGCCTTTTTTTAAACATTTATTCTTCGCTCAAAGAGAACTTGAAGAGGTTTTTCTTTATTGTTATATTAAAGGCAGAACGAGTTAACGATATTTGAGTAATGTCCAACTAGCTTTCAAGCAAATCGAATAATGAACATCAATATTTCTTCATTTATTCACGTCAGAAAGGATTTGCTCTAGGCAGACTTTCGTAAGTACTAGTAATATTAGCTTGATTTTTTTTATTATTAGAAGAAGCCTTGTCAACCATTATTCATTTTTTAGTATTTTTTTAATTTCATCTTAATTTCAGTTACTTTACATCGACTACTCAGACCATCATTCTTCAGCCATTAGTAAACACCGCGGATCGGAAATAAAGAATAAGCTCTCTGCGAGTTTTGAACTCGCATCTCTTTGCCTCTAAAACTCTATCTTTTCGTGATAGCTGCTCGAACCTACTGACCTACGATAGCTTTACGGATGGCATGAGATCAAATCTAACTATATAAACTTATTCCGTACCCCCTCCCCGCCTCGATCACTCGACGCTACCATACTTGACGTTATTGTTTTGTTTACATACATTAGTAGTATTAGTAGTAATATTATTTGGAATTTTTTTATTTGATGAAGCATTGTCAACCATTATAAGTGTTTTATTAATTTTTCGCCAGTATTCCTTTAATCTGAATTCCAGTTGCTTTTCATCGCAACTACTCAGGCCGTCATCCAACGACCATAAATAAACAACGTGGGTCGGAAAAAAAGCTCTTGGCATCGCGTTTGCCTCGGGAAGCCTATTTGACTGTTATAGTTGTTCCAATCGATTAAGCTACTGTTTCCGATCGGCGCTTTTTACCAATGACCGTGGAATGACGATCTGAATAGTTGCGATGAAAAACAACTGAAACTAAGATGAAATACTGGTCAAGAATTAATAATGTGTAGTACTAGATTAAACTCTAAGGGCTGCTGGTGTATTTTTGTTGGAAATTATAACGTACCTTTTGTCTAGAATCAAACACCGACAGCTGACATTCAATGCAGAGATTTACAACCAACGCATTCACAAAGACATTCCAAGTGCATACAGAGTGGTCATGAATTAGAATAAAACAGGAGTTTCATGTTGGTGTCCCGATGCAGATTACCTTGTGCATCGACACTTACATGCATCATTTTTTCGCATTGATAAATGTAAGTAGTGTGACCTTTTGTGGATCTTCACAGACTTCCACACGGAAGAAACATATATTTACCTGCATTTTCACAGCTAAATACGACGTCTGTACGGAAAGTATCCAGCCATTTTGAATATCTCGAGAACCAGTTGCACGACCTTGATTTTACCACCAATCAGAGGGAACCTTATTGCACAAATGCGAACAGACAATCTCCCATGGGGTTAGTCGGAAGTAAGACCACATGGAGTGAGCCTGTGCACTGTGTGAGCATCGCATTCACAATGACAGAGCCTGTCCATTCTTCACGTCTCGTGCAGGGTTCTTTGGCTAAGCATCGCATCACCGCAGATGTGTCAGCCTCCCTACAGTCCTGTTTGGCTCCCTGTGACTTCTGGCTTTTCCTAAAGAGATTTCAGACTGTGGACGAGACTAAGGAAAACATGATTAGGCAGATGAGGGTGGTCCTGAAAGAGAACTTTGCAAACTGTTTTTAAAAGTGGAAGGGACGCTGGGATAAGTGTGTGAGGTCCAAAGGGGAATACTTTGAAGAGGACTAGGGTGCCTTCTCCTAGGTAGGCTATTTTTCGTTAATACTAAATGGCTGGATACTTTTCGGACATACCTCGTCTACCAATTGCCAACTGATAAGGTCGTCAAATATCTTCCCTTTATTTAATCAGTATTTGTTATTGGAAATCGTTAATTTATGATCATGTGTCAGTAAGTATGATGGCAAGTGTGCATATAAGAACATTTAAAGGACATCTTATCGGCTTAACACAGGAGGAAGAAGTGTACATCACTAATATATACTTAAAATGTCGAGGTTACTCTAACTCGAGTGATTCTATCTGTAAATGTTTTTCATTAATATCTTTCATATTCAGCCAATATATTTCATATTCTACGAGTCTCAGTAGAGATGGAGATCTTCGACGACATCGTCCTTTTTGCTGAGAAGCCCCATGATCTCCTAATAATGCTAGACGAATTGAATGAAGAAAGCAAGAAAATTGGTCTTCACCTGAACTTCAGTAAAACAAATGTCATATGCAACAGACATGATGGGGACAAAGACAGAACGATCAAAATCGAAAACGCAGAGATAAAGAAAGTGGACCATTACATCTACCCATGACAACGAATCTCCATGAAATCCTCAAAAGAAGAATAAATCAAGCGAATAATCTACTCTAGGTTGGCAAGATGTCGGTCGAACAAGCTGAACCTTCAAGAACAAGAAAATACCATTAGTCCTAAAAAGAAGGGTCTACAACCAATGCATCCTCCCGATAGTCACATATGGAACTGAAACATGGAACCTAACCAAAAGATTGACCATCAAACTGAGAATATTGCAACATGCACAAGAGAGAATCATTCTCAACACCAAATTGAGAGATCGCAAGACAGCACATTATATTAGAAAACAAACAGGGGTCAGAGATATCATAAACCTTATTAGAAAGCTCAAAAGGGCTAGTTATGTTGCAAGAATGTCAGACAACCGCTGAACATCACAACGCACAACATAGATCCCCATATCATATGCGAATCTATGACCGGCAAAAATTAAGATGGCGCGATGAACTAGACAAGTTCAGAAAATACTGGCTCCGCGACGCCCATAATAGAGAAATCTGGCGAATCTTCGGAAAGGTCTATGTCCAACAACTGACGCTAAAAGGATGATGATGATGATGATGATGATGATGATGATCTGGCGTTCTTGCTTGCGCTGCCTTTTTTACGTTTTAATTCACGTATTTGGCTGTGAAGATATAAGGTGTAAGTAGCTGTTTGCTGCTAATACATTTTCATTTATCAATCTCAAATAGCTAATGACAGTCTGTACTTTAGGTGACCGCCAATTGAAACACTTAAAATGTATAGATATTCGAGATACACAACATCATAAATATAATAAATCAACCAAGTGTCAATATATATGTATGTCAAACAAGTTAAAAGTTTATTTGATCAGGTAAATTTGACTGACCCTGGTAAATTAAATCATAAAATTCTCTAATCACTTGGTTTGCACGGATTCACGAACTTTTTAAGACGTTTTCGATTTTGATCGTTCTGTCTTTGTCCCCAACATGTTTGTTGTACATTACATTTGTTCAGGTGAAGACCAAGTTTCTTGCTATCTTCATTCAATTCGTCTAGCATTATTAGGAGATCGTGGGGCTTCTCAGCAAAAAGGACGATGTCGTCGAAGATCTCCATCTCTACTGAGACTCGTAGAATATGAAATATATTGGCTGAATATAAAAGATATTAATGAAAAACATTTACAGATAGAATCACTCGAGTTAGAGTAACCTCGACATTTTAAGTATATATTAGTGATGTACACTTCTTTCTCCTGTTTTAAACCGCTCATCCTTTGAAAAATATATAATTAAATAAGTACCTGTAGTTTAATGGCTTAGTGACTATTATAAATAAATGAGTGATATCCAGTTCCATAGTTTATCATAAATCGACGATACTGAGATTATTCTATAATGTACTGATTCTACTTGTAACACAAATCATCTTCCAGAATTTCTAAATACGATAGTATAATATCAAAAGCAATATATAAAAAACAACAGTTGTTAATTATATTTGAACAAAAGGCTGTTTGGTAATGTAAAAGAACAAACGAGCAAGAAAATTTCTGTCTGAAAATGAGGAATTATCATTATTATTACCTGATTCATTCGAATTATTGTCCTAATCTTAATTGTTATAGTCACAACGTTTCGTTTGTTGTACCCTCTAACCTTCTTCAGGTGTATGTCGTATTCAGTAGCATTCTCGGAATTTCGTACCGAAACCTCTTCTCCAATCCACGGGAGTGAACTGTATTCATTCAACTGTCCATGTTAGGGGATTTCTCGTATTAGTTATCGATTACGTTACCGAATACGACAGGCATCCGAAGAAGGCCGGTTGGTACAACGACCGAAAAGTTGTGACTATAACAACCTAGATGAGAACAAATAAATCAGAGTATAATAACGAACATGACATTTTTATTTTCAGGTTAGCGCAGAAAATCTTATTATTTTTATTTAATTTTATACATTCACATATATACGTGTTTTTGTAAATATTCATCACCCACGCGTGTATATGGTATAAATATACATATATGGTCACATACACACACACATATATATATAAGTGTACATGAGAAGCCAAAACAAAACAGGATTTTAGTATGTGTGAATCTTGCGTACTACCTAGTTTCGAACTCCGTTCATCTTAAGCACTTGTGGTGGAATGGGTGAGAAGTTCTTGTTAGGGATCACGGCTGCCTGATCCTATATCATTTTGTAATCCGACAGAATGGTAGAAACAATGTGACAATGTAGAAATGAAAGATTGAGAACACCGTGTTACGTCTCAAACATATTTATTATCATTAAGATAAGCCTTGATGCATTTCGCCGTTTCATTCAGCGTCACCAGAAGCTCCATTGCAGTGCAGTAGATTCCTCACATGTCTGTGTGAAATATATACCGAACTGGGTAAAATAGAGAGAGTATTGTTGGTGGGAGAAAAGGGGAGGGGCGGCGATGAGCCAAGGATGTTGGTCAGAGATGTTGCACTGAGATAGTCAAGACCTGACCTCTTCTGACCTGAGCGCATCGCTGCCCCTCCCCGTTTCTCCTACTAACAACACTCTACGGTGTCAAAACGGCGACCTTTCAGCTTGAACTTTATATTGGGGAAGAGGAAGAGGTCGCAGGGACCCAACTCCGGCGTTGGGTCTGGAGCAACAATCGTGCTGGTGCGGCACAGAAACTTGCGCGTTTTCAAGACCAGACAAGATATCTTATATAGATATAGATATATAGATGGGAAAGGCCTTTGTCCAGCTGTGGACTTATAACGGCT
>VCCN01005916.1:241739-251740 GCA_006491835.1 Architeuthis dux | reverse complement strand
CCCGGCAGTAGAACAAAATGTAACCGGTCTCAAATGAAAGGTATGGGCGTCTCTTAATGGAATATCGGGTTTGTACTCATATAAAACGGGTACAAGTATGCATTTTAACCCCTTTTCTCCCAATGATTCATGGATTATTTTCAAAATCCTATATTGACATTTTGTCCTGTTCTATCCCATAATGTTTGTATTTCACTGTTTTGCCTGTTTTATTGACTGCTATATTATTTTCCCTGTTTTTCAGAGGATGTATGGACGTTGTGTCACAGAGCAGTGGCGTAGCTGAAGAAGGGGTTGGTCCCCAATGGAAGAGGGCGGGCAAAAGCTTTATTAATAGTAGTTCACCTACTGCATTTCTACTAACATTATACAATAACAAATCTAACTAAATGTAAACAAACAATCACATTGACCAATACTCACCATTTTTTAATTACGGTGGTTTCTCCAACATTCGAACTGAATTTCAGAAAAAATCGTGAAGAATTGAACATCTTTTCACATCGGAACCAAAAACAACCAAAGTCTTCATACCTCCCTCAACCTTCATTGAAATATCTTTAAAAATAACGAAGTTATTCAATTTTAAATTAAAGAAGGTATCCAATTTTAAATTAGATATAAAATTTAAACAGACAATCGCATTGACCATATTTTATTTCCGGGCGTTTCCCCAACATTCTACTTAATTTCAGAATTGAAAATGTTAAACCAATTGAAACCAATTGAAACCAAGCACATGTTTTCTGGAACCCAAAACATGTTTTTCTTATAAAAACCTAAACAAACAATCGGATCACCCATAACTCACAAGTCTTCATCCCCCACCCAGCCTTCATACAAAATTTCATTGAAATAAGGAAGTTATTCAATTTTTAATTAAAGAAGTTACCCACTTTTAAAACGCCGGAGACAAAAATCATGAAGTGATTAATAATTAAATTAAGTGGAGATTAAATGTTTTAAATAGTAGGGATTTGGTTTTCAAGACATATCATCCGAATCTCTACTATTTGAAACACTTAATATCCTCTTAATTTAATTATTAATTACTAAACCCGCCCACAACCAAAACATGGACTATATATAACAGACCAGTTCTTGTATCTCCATCACGTTTTTCTGAAGAAGCCAGAATGAACTGGCGAAACGTCAAAATATACTAAGAAATATCATTTCACAACAAGGTCTTCTGAATTGTCATTTCAATCTAATATTGTTGGATGAATTATAATGGTCATATATATATATATATATATATATATGTGTGTGTGTGTGTATCTTCGTTCGCGACGACAAAGCATTCATGTATGTAGATACATCTATAAGTTCGCAGAATAGTGATGAAAAAAGCATTTATTTTACACAAATATATTGATTTTTCAACATAATCTCCTCTGTTTTCGATGATACTGATTGTTAGCTGCACAAGTAAATTGACTGTGTTCACCTGAGCAAACACATAAAAATAACCTGTATATCAGAATAATATTGTTACACACGCATATAACAATCGGTGCTAACTTAATTAGTTACACTATCTCAGTAAATAATATAAAATCTAAGGCTAGATATATGGTGGGTGAGTTAAAGCTACTTGTATATAGCATGAGGAAAACAAAGACGGCGGGTCAGTCGTTGACTCTAACGATTTGTGCAAGAGGAAGAAAACATACTGAAAACATGAGAAGGGCTTTGTAGTGGAGTAGTGGCTAGGAAACGAGTTTCACAGACCCTGACTACTATGCAATCTTCATTGTGTTCCTCAAACTTAGGGTATTGTGCAATACTAAGTTAATCTTTAAGCCAGACTACGTTAAGCTTAGTTAGTACCTGAACTGAAACAATGAGAGGCGTCTTGTGGTGACGTGTGTGTAGTAAACTAGTCTCAAAGACCGTAAATATTGTACAATCTTCATTGGGTGGCTCGGATTTCTAAGATAAAGGTAGACCATCTTATATTCACTGGTTGCCAACTTTTGAGTTTTGTTTCGTACAAACCTAAACCTGCTAGATAAGTCAATTGGTTCACAGCAAAATAATCATAATTCTGGTATATATTTTTCTATAAGGCTGGTCCAGAAATGTGTGCACGTTTTATCAGATACTCTAGAACAATTCAGATAAAACATAATTTAAACATTAGCCTATAATGATTTTATATCAATTTTCATTGAGTCATTCTGCCTTACATATAAAAATGTTAAATTTAAAAAAATGAACATAGTGACACCAATTGTAGACTCAAGATTACACACACAGACACACACACAATGATAATTGTCATATTCAATCAAGGTAATGTTTTCCTCTAATAAGCAAGTTATTTATGCCTCTAGCATAACATTCTTTGGGTTTCGAGGCAAGGAACAGCTCTATGTCGTTTTTAACCACTTCATAATTGGTGAACTGTTTCCCATCCAAGAAATGTTGTAAAGATCTGAGAAAGTGGTGCGATGTCTGGAGCAAGGTCTGGTGAGTAGGGAAGATAAGGCAAAACTTCCATATTCAGAGCCAGAATCCTTTCCTGAGTTCATCTTGCAACATGTGGTTTTGCGTTATCATGCAAGAGCAAAACACCTTTCTGATTGACCAGTGAAGCTCGTTTTTTATAACAATGACTGATGCAGTGCTTCCAATTGACGACAATATCTCTCAGCATTGACAGTCTGATTACCATTTAACACTTCATGAGAGACGACACCCTTCATATCCCACCAAACATAAAGCATTACCTTCTCAGGCACATGCTTTTCCTTGGGTCGTAACCATTATCTCTTGCACTGAATATAAGTATAAAAGACCAACTTGTCACTGGTAACGATCCTTCCCAGAAATGCTTCAGTAACATGTCCTTTCCTCAATGGTGAACATATGGTGACTTTCCGATTTAGTTGAGAATCGATCAGATTATGTGGAACCCATTGACCAAGTTTTGACACTTTAGAGAACCCATGGAGGTAGTTTATGATTGTTGTATGGGTCGGATTGAACTGGTGTGCCATTTCTTAGGATTTTCTTCAATTACGGTTAGTAGAGCTTGATTGTCGATCAAAGTCGGGTCGTCCAGAATGAGGGGAATCTTTGAGGGAAACACCTTCTGACCAAAATTGAACAAACCATCGTTGGCATGTCCAGACGCTTAAGGCTCTACTTCCATAGACAGTACAAATATTCCTAGCCGCTTTTGAGGCTGATGCATCCTTTTTGAACTCGGAGAGCATGCAGTGTTTCAAATGTATATCATCTACACTCATTTGTTTTGTGTCAAAACAATTCAGATTTTCTTCAACAGGACAAATATTTCTGAATGAAACGAGGGATGATTAGAACGCAAGATTATATGTTTAGTTTTGCCTTACATAATAAGAAAATAACCTTAAAGTTATCATAGCAAAAATGCGACATATCTTTTATTTCCAATCTAATATATACACATTTCTACTTTTAAACGTAATAGCTGTTGTGTCTCTGTGTAAACTATGTCCAGATCCAGATGTTGGTAACCACTTGTTGATAACTGTGTCCAGATCCAGATGTTGGTAACCACTTGTTGATAACTGTGTCCAGATCCAGATGTTGGTAAACACTTGGAACCGGTTGATGTGATAGATTATTTTGCTTCTGGAATTGCTGACGAGATAACCCGCGAGAAGTTCCTTTGTATTGGGTCATCTTACCCTAGCAGTGCATCGGATAATGATTTTTTTTTAATGTAGAGGGCGATGAACGTAGTGAAAGCAGTGATTGTCCCGGGGCGACTGGCGAGATATATTTCGCCGATATGACGTCAAACAAAAATATCTCAATCTTAAGTATTAATAAGGATTATAATTCTCGACTTCAATCACGTGTTCACATTTCCTGTGACATTTCAGCAAGAATGTACATGTTTTTTTGCCAATAAAATTCTGTTGGGCTTTTCTTAAGCAATTTCCTACCCGAATAAGAAATCATATTACAAATTAAGGGTCTAATAAAGTTTTCATTTTTTTTTGTGACAGTCTCTATATAATTATTAAGTTGGTAGCAAACTCTTATATAAATGTGTTCATAAATCTCAGCCCAATGAAAAGGATTCAGTAATTTGAAAAGGTGTTTTAGAGTCAGCGATAAAGAAAAGGGAAACAGAATGCCTATGTTTGTCTATTTGTATTTTGCAGGTTGTAAAACTAACACCGGATAAGACAATAGCATAAAAATTGAATCTACAGGTCTGGTTAGTCACTTAATAGACGTCACGTGACCAACGTCTTTTGGCAGCATGTCGCGTTGGGGGCGATCAATTAAGAAAATTGGAAAAAAAGGTGATCAATGAGTAAGTTACTTTCTCGCCTTTTGTTGGGCAGTGATCACTAAAAAAGACCGAATCTTAAAAATTACAAGCGTGAATGCTGCCTGACACAAACTAAGGGACCAATTTAGCATAACCGTACATTGAAAAACCTATTTGGGGAGCAATTTTCAAAAAACAAAAACCAAAAAACCTTTCTCTATACATAAAAAGGGGTAAGTTCTATTTTCATCCCTCTAGCTCCATTGGTGCGGCCTGTATGCGCGATACATACATAGCCAGCCAGACCAGTTTTAAAACTGAAGAAACCTATGTTGACAGTTTTGGTTGACGGTTACTAAAAAGGATGTAGAAAATCCTAGAATTAAAAACTGGTTCGTTTTCATTCTGTCTCTATTTTTCTTATTTCCTTCTATTTTCTCTGGGATATTCTACTGTCTTCCATCTATGTTCATTTGTCCCATTTCCTCCGTTTTTTTCTTCCATCCATTCTGCTTTTTATTTATCTTCCTCGCTTTCGTCCCCCTCTCATATTCATTTACTTTATTCTCCTTTTTCCTCGCGTTTCCTTTTTAATTCTCTTTCTTACTTTTGTTCTTTGCCCGCTTCTCGTTGCTGAAGCAGATCCTCATTTAATCTGAGCCACGCTCCGAACAGACGACAACGTTCTCCCGCTCGTTCGACTTCCCCTTCCCGTTTCTTTGGTTCCATGTTATCTCTTCCACACAGGCTCACAAACTTATTTTTCTTTCAAAGCCCGGGCGACAAATTGACAATCTTGAGACACGCATACTCAGCCATCCCGGTTTCATCAGACCCGGTCCAGCCCGATACAAACCCCGAAACTCAAAATTAACTCTGATCATTGGGGCCAAGTACACAGATTACCAACGACAAGACAATCAAGTGGGCAATGTTTCACAAGATAATCATTCCCTTGAAACGTGTACGGGAAGAACTCGATCAGATTAATCTGATCGGTAAAGATCAATAATACTGTGACTTTGTTCGATCAGCCTGGCTCTTTTGCCCGTCTTCCATTATCAGTATTCTTTGGTTCCCACTTCCCTTACACTCACACACTATATTATGTTATGTTATCTGCTTTTGATGGATCTTTTTTCTTCTACCTTTACAGCAGTTAACGCGGCGGTTTCCGTCTGATCTCCTGTGACAGCCATTATGGTATGTAAATGTCACGTATTGTCGTATACCTCCAATCTATCCAGAATCCTGGCCCGGCTCTTCTCTAAACACGAAATCTGTTAATGGAGATTATCGTCGTATTGTAGGTAATTTCTGATATTTCTGGATTTGGTAGTTTTTTTTGATTTCCAAATAATAAATAAGAACTTTATTTCGAACCGTGGAAACTTTCCCGTTGTTTCGAATACACTTGTAAGTAAAACTCTATGGCATAACATACGAATAAATATCCGTGTATATCTACTAAGCTTAGCCTAGGACGGCACAAGGCCAAATGTTGGGGAATGAGAGGAGTAAGATTGATACTGCTTGATTTCTTAAGTTAGGAAAGTCTTGCCTGCATTCAAAATCCTAGTTTTGGAACCGATGGTAAATATCTATTTCAACCATGAAACAGGCCACTTGATATTTACTAGGCTTAACTTAGTAAAGCGTAGGACTATAAGTGTATGGCATCCAGTGAGGATCGAACCCACTACCCTATTAATGGTCTGTAATATTTGCATGCTAACCACATATTCACGGTCTTAATATATTCTGAACTTAGTACATCGCAAGATCAGAAGATAATGCTGCGTCAATCCTTCGAGTGGTGAGAGCCTGCTCATCTTGAAAATCAACTTTCAAGATTCTGGCTTTCACCTTGGCCAACCACTGGGGCCAGGTGGGAAATATTTCACCCAACAAGCAGTCCCTAATAGTTATTTACTAAGATTATCTTGTAGCACAAGACCACAAGTGTGGGGCAACTAGTGATGATTGAACCCACTACAGTAATAATATACTTGAGAGACTAACTTCCTAACCATGGAGAGGCGCCGTCGTGTGATACAGACAGTAGCATAATTGAATATGGAACAACTAAATACTGTTCAGTTGCAGATAACGTTGGAATATCGAATTTTATGGCAGAGATTCCACAGTTCCACAGAAAGAGTCGTACATCATAATCTTCCGAAAGGCTTGTCAAACCTACATAATTCAAGTGATACAGAATTCAGTTTTAATGTCCATATTTGATAGACATAACAAAACATTTTCGTGAGGATGAAAACTTGACCAAGAACTGTGTATAACATTCCATGCAGTTGTGGCAGATGAAACAAAGACAAAACCAGCCACTCTCGAAAATTAAGAATCAATGCTAAAATAATACAGTCAGTGGGACTAGCGTAGATATGTGCACCATATGTCAATGTCTAGCTAGAAGAGAACATACATTAGATTTAAGGCTAAAAAACTTCTTTGAGTGTCCTAGTGGACAAAGGTGCTGGCAAAGCTTATATGGTTCTCAGAAAGTTGTGAGTTCAATCTGGTAAAGGAATGAATAAAGGGTTCTTTTCGAAGTTCATGGAATGTTACTGAGTGCAATAGACATATGAGGAAGGTTGGAGAGTGCAGTGGTCGAAACGTTGTTACAAAGACGAGAAAACGGCTCAGAAAGAAATTGTATAAAAAATGATATGCACAAAAAGTAAAAAACAAAACAAACCCAAAACAAAGCAATGTGCGAATTTTTACTGTAGATTTATTTTATATCTAAGATAGCAGTTGAATATATTGTTTCCTTTCCTGAAAGTTAAGAAGTGTTTAACCCGGACATTGTTCGTGTGAGAGACCGAATGGTCGTAAAAACTGTCAGAAAAGTTACGAAATTGAATATTTCTGTTTGATTTTATTTTCTATTTATTAATTTTCGAAATGAAGTTAAGATTGGCTTAATTTCCAAAAGCTTACAATAGGAAATCTGAAAGAAAAGAGAAAATAGTTTGTTAACAAAATATATATTACGGTTTTCATTCTTTCTTTCATCTATTTGGGGAGGAGATACAAGACTGTAACTAGAAATACATGGATATATTTTAAAATAGTCAGATGTGCTGCTCACCATTGTAGACGAAGATATTGAACGATGTTGTATCAAGTATGCATACTCTTCGATGACATACTTACCGGATATCAACACCTTACGAAAGAAAATCGTCAAAAGAAGTCAAAATCGTATAATATTTAAATTTATCGTCAGAATCTGTGTGTCATTTGTAAGAAGAAAGATTGGAGAAGAATCTGAGATAAAAGGACGAAATATTTTTAAAAACAGTTTCCATTTAAAATTTCGGGGGAAACACCACCCTTCATTCATTTGATGATTTTAAAAAAATTATATTTGCTGTTAAATAATTGTTTTTATATATATTAAAGATAGGTCCATGGCAAGTAAATTCTGTTTACCGTTTTCAAAACATTGTGCCGAGGATAATATTGCTTTGCTTGGCAAGTTTTTAATCTTTATTTGCTAACTCATATTTTATGGCTCTTTTCGGTGAAAAGAAAAAAGAGATTTTAAAAATTATTTTGATTAATTCGATTCTTCTAAAAATCTTGTTTTATTCTTTCACTAACAGTTAAAGATCGAAATCTATATCATTTTAACGAAGCAATCGTGAATTATTAAAAAAATCATTTTTTTTAAATACTGTCCCGGGGAATTTTTTATATATTTTTTGTTTTTTTGTTATTTTTTAATTGGTGGATATTTTTGTACGGATGGATAGAATGTTGAAAAAAGATATATTTCATTATTTCTTTTACGCAGCAATAGAATTAAATTATTTTCTTGTAAGTGTCAATGATTTTTAGTAGATTTTTTAATTACAGAACTTCAATTTATTAAAACCTGTCAACAAAATTGCCTCAAAATAGATGATTTATCGACTAAAAAGTATAAATTGATTATAAAACTTCAATTCTACGTTGTAATTAATAAATTTCAAACATTATTTTCGGCAGTAATTTGGACTTTTCTTTTTCTAGCAAAAAAAAGAAAAAACTTTAGAACACATTTTTAAAGATTTTAGTTACCTTTTTAAATAGGGTGTCAAAGATTTCAAAAGTTGCGTGATTATGCCTATGTGTCAAGGAAATACAAATTAAGAATATGCAAGTGAGAAAAATCACATATCATGGCGTTAACTTTACCCAGATTTTCAATAAGCCAAATTTAGGTACAGAGACATGAACGATGCGACTATATTTAATTCTTTAAGGCGATTTCTGGACATTCCCAACGGATTTTATATCAAAGACTATCAGACTCTGAATTAGTAATACCACCACCACCACCACCATCATCATCATCATCATCATCATCATCATCATCATCATCATCATCATCATCATCATCATCATCATCATCATCATCCGTTATAAGTACACTGCTGAACAAAGGCCTTTCCCATCTCCTTCCATGACTTCCTATCTTGAGCTAACCTCTGCCAGGTCTTGCCGGCAAACTTTTCTATCTCGTCCCTCCATCTTGTGTCTGGACTTTTCCTACTGCGTTTGCTGTCCCACGGGCAACCATCGGTTAGTCTCTTTCCCCATCTATTGTCATGTCTTCTTGCTAGGTGGCCAGCTTGTTTGCTTCTTAATTAGATGTATAATATCCTTCACTCTAGTCCTTTCTCTGGTCCATGTTGATCTTTTTCTATCTCTTAGAATTGTCCCTAGCATTGCTCTTTCCATGGCTCTCTGTGCTATTCTGAGTTGGCTTTCAGCTCGTTTGGTTAATTTCCATGTTTCACATCCATACGTCATTGCTGATATTATGCAGCCGTTGTATACTTTACGCTTTAGGCACATTGGCAAGGTGCTCTTCAGAATGTCTCTATTCATACCAAAAGCTTTCCAACCTATTGTTATGCGTCGTTTTATTTCGCAGCCATGGTCTTTCCCTAGATTTATTACATGTCCTTGGTATATGTATTCATCAACCTCTTCTAGAGTCTCACCATCTATCTTTATGGTCTTTTTGGGGATTATACAAATGGTCTTTTCTTTGGCAGTGCATACTGTTCTGGAAGTTGAGTATCAATAATAAATAAGCCGCAAATATAAGTATTCATCGTACATTAATAATTATATTTTCCTTGGCATCGAGCATTAATATTGGTTCTAATTATTTTCTTATATATAATAATGTTATATTAAAACAATGCTAAATCAATAAGGGGCAGATTATTATTGCTGTTTTCCCAAGAAATATGGTGTTAAAGATGATATCGTTGTTTATTACAATAGTTTAGCTTCTCCTTGATAGATTTCAGTTCTAATTGACTCTGTTCAAAGCACAATGAAATATTATTTCATATTGATTTTCTATATTTCAGAAATGAATTTCGATAAAAGGGACGCAAAAGAAAGAGAATGTTGATCGCAAAATAAAGTAAAGAGAAAAATAAAAAAATGTCAATATGTAAAAAGAAGAATAGAAATTTGTTGTAAAAAAGATTTCTTATATTGGACATATCAGAGCAAGGCAACGCTCTCGATAATGTAAATCGATTTTTTTTATTCGTAGGAATTTATTAAAGTGATTCTTGTAGGTATTTCATTTCTTTAACTGTGATTTGAAATTGAGTAGGGAAATCAGATTAAAAAGTTATGCTTTTAATATACTTACCTAACAACTTATCAACCTACAAACACATATAGATGTGTG
>VCCN01005916.1:69290-80478 GCA_006491835.1 Architeuthis dux | reverse complement strand
AACTCAGTAATTCTTAGAATTTAAATTTCTTTCGTAACGTTTGGGACATTCAATTCAAACATTAATAATAAATGAATAGGGAAAGGCAGACGAGAGAAAATGAATTAATATGCAAAGGAAGGATGGAGCAAATTGTGAGCGGGTAATGGTAAGTATAAAAATACTGAAAAGCCCCCAAAGATGAATATAAAAAGAAATGGCATTGAAAATGGACATAGAGAGACTGAAGGCAAAGGATATCATAGATAAGGAAGAGAATAAGAGGAAACATCGAGTATAAAGTAAGTGATAATTAGGATTAGGGATGAAAGGAAACAAATGTCAAAGAAAGGAATAGAGGGTCAATAAATGATACCCTCTGCTCCTACTTCTACTTCCTTTCGTAATTCTACTATAAATTTTGGAGGAATGTAAGGCTTGTCAGTTTACTGCAGGTGCTGACACACCAGGCTAGCAATCACCTGATCGCGAGTTCAAATCTCGGTAGTGAAATTTTGATTTCATATGTCAGTTTACTCCCCTATTTTTGGTGAGGATTGTTCTTGTTCTTGTTACATAGGAAAGTGTCCTGGAGTTTGACAAAAAGAAAGAGAAAGAGATTTATACGGGAAGAAACAAGAGGTGAATGTTGATAGGTGAGGTCAACGTTTTTATTTAAATTCGGAATAGCGAGGTGGAGAAAGAAAGAAAAACATGAAAAACATGAAAGTAAAGGGTCAAGAAAGAATCGGGGCTGATATAGGTGCAGGGGCGTGGAGACCATTCGGAAGTTTGGAAAAGGGTTAAAAAAAAAATAGAGAAACAAACAGTCTGTATCTACAAAATTGCAGGGAAGAAATCCAACGGAAAATAACTAGAGAAAAAAAAAAGGGAGATAACAAGCCTGGTTGCTGCAGGGTCAAACTCCACCCCCCATTTCTATTCCAACTGAAGATGATTACTGAAACCTTCGTATTTCATATATAATAAATAAATTCTTAAATATATAAGATGTGTCGGTTTGGCTCAGTGATGGTGAGTGAGCGGCCTAGCAATCACTTGGTCGTGAATTCAAATCACGGTAGGGAAACGCTAATTTTATAACTGAGTTCGGTATTTCTGAGATGGGGTGTTAGTATTACTGATACTATTGTTCGGACTGAGATCCTCATCTTGGTTGTCATTTCCACAACGTTTCGGCCGATGTACATATATCTATATATCTGCTTTGTTTAACGTGACGGTATAGACAAACAGTGAAGAGTTTATTCCCCTAAAGTAGGTGAGGATTGTTCTTGTTCTTGTTACGGGGGGAAATTAAAGTCTACTCCGACTTGGACTGGATCTTGATGAAAACAAATGAACAGAAAGATAAGTAAACATAGGAACTTAAGATAAAGAGAAAGCTATGTGTATCGTCTAAGACAGTGGTTCCAAAACTTCGAGTCATTCCCCACTTTTGTCAATAGAATTACTAGTACCCCCCCTTCCATTTATTAAGTTACAACAAAGAATAATTTCAAATAATACCTGTATCTTGCGTATAATTAGACAGCTTTTTACTAAGAATTAGTTAATTTTATAATTGTACAGCTGCTGCTGTGTATTTTTTTTACCCAAAGAAAGCAAGCGAAAATAATTAGAACACATCAGTTGAAATTCCAATTTATAACAAAAATAATAAGAATTCTGCTATCGTAACTGATATACACATCAATGTGATCTCTGTTCTTGTTTCTTTTGCTACTAGTTCGATGTGTGGATCTATTTGTGAGAGAGCACATCTCAAATCATTCTCAACTTGGAGCTTATTTCGAGCCTTCGACTTGTTAGATAGAAGTGCAGAAAAAACCCTATCTCAAGACTGGACATTTATTTTTACCTAATAGCCTTATCCTCCCCCCTTTGGAGTACCCAAATTCCCCCCCTGGGAGAATTCCCCAATGGTTGGGAACCACTGGTCTAAGAGGACAAGAGAAAAAACGAAAATAATAAAGAATAGGAAGAGAGAGAAAGAAAAAAGAAAGAAAGAAAGAAAGAGAGATTGGGGTAAAGAAACATGAGAAAAAGACAAGAAAAAAAGAGAGCAAAAAAAGGGAAAGTTTTTAAAAAATGAAAGGGGCGAAAGAAGAACACGGAGAAAGAATACATGTTAAAGAAGAGAGAGAGAGAGCGAGAGAGAGAGAGAGAGAGCGAGAGCGAGAGAGAGAGAGAGAGAGAGAGAGGGGAGAGGGAGAGGGAGAGGGAGACCCGGATGTTCGGAAGTTGGAGGAAATTCCGATAAAGGAGAATATGGAATTCTAAGGAGAGGAATAGATTCTTTTGAATATTACAAACACGTCGAAAGATTAATAGGCAAACAATAGAAAAGAAAAAGAATGACAGGTCTGGTTAGTCACTCAATAGAAACCGTCTTTTGGCAGGATGCCACAATTGGGGTGATCAATTACAAAATTGGAAAAAACGGGTGATCAATGAATAAGATACTTCTCTCATCTTTTGTTGGGCAGTGATCACTAAAAAAGTCTGAATTTAAAAAAAAACAAGCGTGAATGCTGAGGGGCAGAAACTAAGGTATCAATTCAGCATAAACTTGGATTGCAAATTGAAGCCCCCACTAAAATCCTATTTAGAAGGGGGGGGAACACCAAAGTAACAATAAACTATGAAAATGAAAATTATTTTCAATTTCAGTGTCCTGGACGTTATAAATGGTAAAATTCTAAATCATTAAATTAAAAAAAAAACCTAAACTGTTAAAATTAACGTTTTTATGAACGTAGTTCCGTCTTGTGTATCTTCTGATGTACATGTTACGGCTGTTTAGGCCATTTTCAACAACAGGGGTAAATGTTTAAATATGCAGCCCCCTAGCTCCAGTGGTGCGGCCTGTGCGCGTGACACATACATACACAGGTTTCCAGCCAGCCAACCAAACAGCCAGACCAACTTAAAAACTGGAGAAACCTATTTTGGTTGACGATTTCTAAAAAGACAGAAAGGGGGGCAATAAATCCTGCAATTAAGAATTGAGAAAAATTGAGGAAAATCGAAAAGAAAGAAAGTCTGAATTGGGAAAGAAATACAGAAAGATAAAGGATAAAAAGTAGGAAAGAGCAAGAAGATAAAGAAGAAAGAAAGATGAAAAACACACAATTAAATAGAGAAAAATGAGGAAAAGAAAGAAAAATGAAGGAAAAGAGGAAGAAAGTATTGGATAGAAAAAGAGAAAATAAGCGGAAGGAAGCCGTCCCAAAAGAAGAGCACAATGAGAATAGGCAAAGAAGATAGAAAGGAATAAATAGAGAGAAATAGAGAGAGAAATAAAAAGATTAGAGAAAGAAAGAATAACAGACAGTAAGATGAGAAATAGTGAAAGAAAGAAAAATAGTGAGAGAAATAAAAGAAATAGAGGGAGAAAGAAAGAAAAAGTAACAGACAGAAAGATGAGAAATAGTGAAAGAAAGAAAGAAAAAAGAAAGAGAAATATCGAGAGAGAGAGAGAAAAGAAATAGTGAGAGAAAGAAAGAAAGAGCAATACAGAGAAACCGAAAATAGTGGGTCAAAGAAAGAAAAGGGAAAGAAAGAAAAAGAAAGCGAAAGATACAGAAGAACGAAATTGCGAAAGAAAGAAAAATATAGAGAAAAAGAAAAGAAATTCTGAAAGAATGAGAAGATTGAAAGAAAGAAAGAAAGAAAAAAAGAATATTCCCCAATGAACAAATTCGTTGAATGTCAAGAAAGATAAAACAGCGAAAACTTTAAGAAAAACATGAAGAAGCTTGGGAAAATTTAATGTTTCAAATAAAACATAGGCTAGTAAGTAGTTAGACAGATCCATTGGGAGACCCGATTATAAGATAGATAGATAGATAGATAGATAGATAGGTAGATAGATAGATAGATAGATAGATAGATAGATAGATAGATAGATAGATAGATAGTGTATGTGTGTTGATTGATAACGAAGTAAAAAAACAACAAATAAATCGACAAGTGGATTTACGAAAGATTCGCATGAAGTGGAAAATCTTTTTCGCATATATAAAGAAAAAAAACAACGACGAATTACCCAGAGAGAAAAGCTGAAAGATAAAGACAGTGAAGAGATAAGAGACTTTGCAAGATGAAGAGACAACATTGGCTGTGTAGATGATAGACAGGAGGGTACAAGTACGACAAAAATTTAAAGAGGAAAAGAGAGTTCAAAAATGGCAGCGCAAAGAATCGTAACCTGTTTACAGGGAGATAAGAAAGACAGCAGATCAGGGAACAGACATGGGAAAACAACACAAAAATGAAGTGATTATAACAGTAAAAAACAGAAGAAATAATCATAACATCTATGACAACGATGAATAATAACAACGGGTTAATGCTAAGAAAATAGAGGGAGAGTATAAAAATGAAGTTAGAGAGGAACAGGGTAAGTAACCAAAGAAACCAACCCACAGAGATTGAATTCGACAGAATAAGGAAGGTAAGAGAAAACGTGAAGTATCTACAAATAGTAGTAAGGTGGAAGAAAACATGTTGGAGAATACGATAGAGGTTTAAGAAGGAGATAAGTAACAAAATAAGTGAGAGAGATGAAAATGGTAGATTTAGATAGGAAAGACAAAGAAGGAGTCTTGGCATTTTCACCTGAAGACAAACATTTTATTACTAATAAGTGGAGGACGAAATAAAGTATGATTGATGAAAATACGAAAGCAAGAGAATGAAAACAAAAGTTAAATAGTTAGAATGAAAAAGAGACCAGGAAAGAAAGACTAAATGAAGTAAATGGAATGATTGCAAGAAGATGCTATGAGAACAGTATTGAAGGTACGATGAGATGGGGAGGAAGAAAAAGTAAAAATGAGTACCAAATAAGGAAAAGGATAGAGATATATAGACAGTGAAGAGATATTAGTAGGCAGAGTAAAAATGGAGAATTGGGAATATTAGCAGAGAGAAACAAGATTCAAAATGAATAAATGAAATAAGGAAATGAACAAGACTGGTTGCTGCAGGGCCAAACTCCACTCCATTCCGACTGAAGATGATTATTGCAACGTCTGTATCGAATGTATATTAAATAAAGCAAAATTAGAATTTTTATTTCTATATTTATTTATTAGAATGAAATAAACCCATGCGTGTCTGTATGATACATTTTCGTCAGTATCTAAGACTTGTCAATTTCGCTCAGTCAGTAAGAGAGCCGGCTACCGATCACTTGGTCGTGAATTCAAATCACGGTAGGGGAATGGGGATTTTACATTTACGGTTTACACCCGTAATTTTGGTGAAGATTGTTTTTGTTGTTCGTGTTACGGTAGGAAAACAAAGTCAACTCCTGACTTTGTCCTGGAGTTTGACAACATTTGAGAGAGAGGAATGAGAGAGGAATGAGAGAGGGGGGAGTGAGGAAGAGGGAGAGAATAAAGGTAAAAGATAGAAAGTATTATTTCAAGAGCAAAGAGTGGTTGGGAAACGATATATAGATGGAGTAGATGAGAGTATTGATGGAGAGAGAGAAAAAGATATAGAGAGACAGGCAAAGAAACAGTAAAAGAAAGAAGAATAGGGAACGCCGTAATCAATAGATACAGAGAAAAAAAGGAGAGAGAGAGAGAGAAAGAGAGAGAGAGAGAGAGAGAGAGAGAGAGAGAGAGAGAGAGACTGTTAGGGATGAGAGGGCGAGGGGAAATCTCGATCGTAATGTTAGTTGTGGTAGTAGAGGGAGTATTAGTGCTATGAAAGTTGGAACGTGTAGAAGCAAGGAAGGATGCTTTGGTGGTGGGGTGGTGGTTAATGGGTGTGGTTGGGTGAAAAGCAAAGATGGAAGAGCCAAGGATGAAGACCGAAGAGGATTCAGACGAGCGATGTTTCTTGCGAAAGACAGACGTAATCGTCTTGATGCCAAGCGGAAAGGACCTGCCATTGGCGGGCCGCATTAGAGTAAGTGGCACGTGACTTAGCCACGAAATTCCGCTGTCATCTCGGGCGGACACCGGTTCGGGGCGAGAACGTTAGGAACAATAGCGGAGATTCGTGGGGTGGGTTGTGGGGGGTGGAAGGTCTTTTAACATATTAGTGAATGCATCGATCTGAATCGATGGTTCAATAACTATTGGGATGATGTAGTATTGCTCGGGAATCATAGTTAGGTTGATGGACGGGATGGGCAATCGATCGAAGGTAGATGGAGGTGAAAGAGATGGTTGAATGGTCAGAGCCAATGCTTCAATGGTTTGTTTGTTGGCATCATTCACAGAGTGTTCTCTTTTGGACCTTTCGTTTCAGTGCGGTGTTTACACATTTGTAGTCGTCGTTATTGATTCTCGCTGGTATTTATATGAGAAGTCGTACAAAAATGATATAAACATGCATTTAAAATACTTGCTTTAGTCAGGCACAAGGCATAATTAGAAAACTTAAAAACGAGATTTCTGAACCATTAAATGCCCTAAATCAAGGCTTTTCAAACTTTTTTCATCCGCAACAGATTTTGATCAGACGAAATCTTTCGTGGTCCCTCACTCACCGTTATGAGAGAAATAGGTACTGAGACTATATACGAGGACGAATCAATAAGTTCGTTGCCAGACACGTAGTTATCAGCTGAATTTTGATCTGAAGATGTATAATGTATAATGTATGATCTTTGTAATTAATATTCATCACTGAATTAAGCGAATTGACAAGGAAGGAGATTATGTCAAAAATTAATTATTTATTGTGTAAAATAGATGCATTTTGTTCGTCATTGATGTACCTACATATAAGTAATCTCAAATCTTACTCTAACAGTAACTAAACATAGAAACAAATAAAGATCAACAAATTTTTACTAAAAGGTTTTTTTAAAAGATAAAATATATGATTATCTTTTGCAGGAAGGATGGAAATATTACATCTACTTATATAATAAATACTGTCCGTAACCATGGACTCTTCCTCTTAAAGGTAACAAGTTTGCTGATGAAAATATCTCCAACTCACCATTTTAAACAATGGACTCTTCCACTGTTTATTTTTTTCTTTTCTAAAAAATCATCTAATAGAATTCAAATACATGTAGTCCCCACTTTTCGAAATTTCGCCGTACGCCACTCTTTCGCTTTTTTGGAAAAAAGGTGAAAAGCGAATAGCGTTCAGCTTTTGTTTTGCAGCGAGCCATTATAGAGGCAGCGCACTCCCTATTCCCGTATCTTCTACGTCCCAGTCTCCTTTACCTCCCACCACCACAACCTCTCATGACTCAGCTTGACATACAATCCTCACCATGTTGGAGGTCTGGGTACGTTCAAACTTTTGTTCTATATTAATTAATGGTAATTTATTATTCGCTTCACGCCATTTCAGCTTACGAAAGGATTTTATAGGAACGCCCTACTTTTGCATAGCGGGTAAACCTGTATATCTGTGGATTAACTAGTTTTAAAAATAAATTACAAAAACGTAACAAAACACTAATTGATTGAAAATATTAGTGAATAGCACCGGGGGAAAAAATCAGTTTTTGATAATCAACCCTCAAAATATGTTTTATGAGGTTGGGTTCAATTTACAATAAAAATGCATGCTAAACTGATCCCTCCTTTCAAGAAGAATCAAGAAGTGACGGCAAGAGAATAAAGAAATGCTGGTCATCCGTCGTTAGATTCGAAGTTTGTTTATTTTCTGTTTGTTTTATTTTGTCTTTTTAAAAACAAATTAGTAAAACGTATTTCTGGCATTAAAGTGTTTTTAATCTGCTTACTTTCAATGAAAAAAGTATTTCGTTTTTAAATTTTTTAAATTAAGAAGAAACACATGATTTAAAAAATAAAAAGATGTAGTATTTACATTATTGTACGATCACCCACTTTAGAACCAATTCACTTGCTTTCCTTATAAAAAGTTACATTTTCTCAAAAGCGAAACATCTCCGGAAGAAACGAAGGTCAGATTCAGTCAAATCAGTTAATATTGTATAGGGAAAATATTTTTCATACTTTGTTTACGTACGTCTGCTCAAACAAATCTTAACATTTTTCATTTAACCGAGATCGTAAAAGTCACAAATATCACTTTTTAAAAACAAATTAAATTAAACACTCAGGTTTCCATCTATATATTTATCAATTTTATTAATTCTTTTTTTTTTTCGTCTTTTGACAGCAATTCAACCGCCCAGTTGGTATTCAGTCTAGTAATAATAAAATGAAAAGAACTATTTTTCTTCAGTATTGTAAGGTCAGAAAGAATGTTGTCGATTATGTATCAGTTTTCTCACTTTGAAAGTAGCTGGAAAAAAAACTGGGCTCGACACATCGAGCATGGTAAAACGGGCAACAAAAAGAAGTTTTTAAAAAGGTTTGCAGCAGTCCAAAATCTGCTCAAACAATACCAGACAGTTTAAACCCGCGAAGAAAGACTGACACATCGGGAGAGCAGTACAGACCTTTACCGCAAAATATACGTTGAGACAGTCACGAACTCTAGTTCACACGCATGTACAAGAAGTTGTGTAAGAATACACACGCTTTGCAGGTTGATATGGAAAAACACGCGCATGACGCACGTCAGCCGTGGCTGGTGGTGTCGGGGAAAACTAGTGGAGGTAAATATAATCTTATACGAAGGTTTGTATAAATTTAGAAAGGTTTCCCTGCGCTCGCGTGTCGAACGATCAGACATCTGGCGTGGCTTGAAGAGATAAAGATTTGGGGTAGGCATTTATTATTTGCATGCGAATCTATCAGTGACACTATGGCATTCGGCTGCATTTTTGTGTTTAGCTCACAGCACCCCGTCGTGATTCAATGACCGTGAGTTGATATTCATATTTCATTGATGTATTATTCCGTTGGGAGCAGTCCATGGCATCGATCGTTACATCGTTTTAATCTAAAACTGATGAGAAAATACTGATTATAAAATCGACGGGATTGCATTTGATCCCCAAATAGGATAAGCTCATCCAACATGGCTACTTTTGTTTCTACAATGTTTCCAAAACTAGAGCCAAATATGACTTATTCGTAATCCTGTGATAGTCGGAAAGTAAAAAATGCATCGTTGTGTTATTGAATATCATGATTGTTTGCATGGATGGGAAAATCGTATCCATAATCCAAATATCCATCTATAGATGAACTGTAAAATCGATATTTGTTTCTTGATGAACTGTCGTTAATTTCTTAAAATATAACATGTCAAATATGTTTACCTGGCGATCTCTTCGTTTCTTCTTCATTAGCACGGCTGACTGTATTGACATTCCTGAATAAAGAGCTCGCAATCATGATGAAGATTTGTACGTTTTGTTGTGACTTGTTATTCTTACACTAGTCAACTAAATAGAAGGGATGTGCTATCCATCTACGCAAGTCCTTGAGCTATTCAATTTTTTAAAACTTTGGAGCACTATTCCACTTGGATTAAAATTCGCACTTAACCATTTACATATTCGTAGAACATAAAGGAGAAACGCAAAAACGAATAAAATATGCACGCTTATTATTGTTAGAGTCCTCGGACTACCGTGGCAGATGCAATTGGTTTAGTTGGTTACAGCAATACTATCACCATAATGATCGCTAAGATTATTGTAACAGACAAGTCAGGAATAACAGAACTAATCAGTAAGCTTAAAAGTGCTACATGTCATCTCTTTTTCTTCCTATAATCTACACGTCTAACTTGGAACTGAAAGCAATGCTTGAATAGAAATCAATCCATGTGAAACTAATATACACTTTTAGTCATTATGACATAACTACATGGAACTTTTGTTAGATAACTCTAGGGTGTTTTTATATTAAAAGATTACCAACTTGATAAGATATTGTCCTTTCAAGAAACTTTGATTTTAATTTCACCTCAAATTTTGATCATTATCCAGATCTTTCTTAAGAATCCAGTTTAAAATAAATAAAAAATTGCTAATCTAAGATATTTAGTCGATTTTTAATAATGAGGACTCTACAGCCGGTTTTATAACCTCTTGTAAGTCCAGTGTTAAACAGAAAACATTAAGATGTTTCAACTTTGGAATTAGGCGCCTCCTAATAAACACGTTTAGAATCTTTATTTGCTCACTTTATTTGCTCACTTTATTTGCTCACTTTATTTTTGCATACGTAAAAAGCTTCAAATAAACCTGACATACGAAATATTTTGTTGAAATAATTCTACATTAAGAAGTAAAAAGAGATGTAAAAAAAGGATGGGAGTTTTAAAAGATGAACACTCGTAATGCTTTATTTCTTTAACCCATAATAACCCAGACCGATTTCTACTTGAAGGAACATTATGTGGGATTCTGGGTAGGCAAATTGACACACAGTAACGGGACTGCACCAGGATGTTCATGTCACTTAATACACTCCATGAGTTAAAATCAAGGATAAAATATAATATTATATAAGAGACTGTGCAGATCGATGAAATTGTGTTTGACACTGGTATCACAGTGGGTTCTTATGGGTTAAAGAAAATCACCGCATCTTGTTTAGTAGTCAGCTTTAAGCATGTCAAATTATGCCGTAGCCCAATCGGCTGTTCATAAAACCAAATCACGTTCAATTTGGACAGTGGCAATTACATAAGACCACATCAATATATTGATCAAATATTCAAAAGCCAGCAACAAATATTGCACTTACTGTGCATGTTATTTGAGTAATTTATTTCGGCGACGTGCAATATCACTTTTGTTTCAATTACCATGAAATTTTTATTTTCTTTACCCTTGCCTAAATTCTGATTAATCGAAAACATTAATAACTAAATTGCAAAAGCTAAAAGAAAAAGAAATGTGTGAAGCTTGTGTTTTGCCTCTTTCGATTAATTTAACAATAAAGAGCACCCAGTGGTTATATTAAGCCTAAACTCGGAAATCTAATGAGGATCATTTAATGTGGCTCAGTAATTTTATGCTTACCGAATGGTGAACCCGCAGGCCTTTGTAGTCATCATTTTGAAGTTTTTTGCATAATAATGGACAGCTTTTGAACGATTCATAAATTTAATTTCTCATTAAAGTGCCCTCGAAAATAAACCCAAAGCCAAACGGTAAATTAATAACCAAAAGAATAACCAAAACAATGGTAATTATAATAAATCAATGATGATGATGAATATGATGGTAAATTTTGCACAAGTTACAATTCTATCAAAAAGTAAATAAGCAATATTGATCAGAGTATAATGACGAAACTAAGATTGCGATGAA
>VCCN01005908.1:11647748-11663349 GCA_006491835.1 Architeuthis dux | reverse complement strand
AGACTACTCTATAATTAGCATTTAATAGTTGTCTCCCTTGACCAATTGATCGTTATAATATAGATAGGGGTGAGCGCGAATGCTGACCCTACACTTTCATTTGCAATTGAATAAATAAATAAATAAATTTGAGTTATCTTAAAACTGGTAAATTCAGTCTAGAAAGGGTTAATCTTGTATTTAACAAATGGCCAACATAAAGAAAAGAATTGTGTGTTGTCATTGACTTTTTTGTATTTGGACGCTTATTTGATTTATTTAATTTAATTTTCTAGATTTCTCAATTGATGGACCGCTTTGAAAAAGAATTTGAGAATTTGGATGTCCAATCACAAGTGATGGAAGGCACTATGTGCAACACTTCAACCCTAACAACACCACAGAACGAAGTCGACAGCTTAATGCAACAAGTCGCAGATGAAGCTGGGTGAGTGGAGACACGGTTGAAATTCATTTTAGTCAAAAGCTCAAATACTTTCTTTCCACTTTTGTTTTTAAAACTCCTGCCTCGTCAATGTTTCCTCATTAACTCATTCATCCCTGAAAACGCCTCAAGGTGTGATAAAAAAAAAGTGCTTCTTCACCGACGACACCTAACGGCGTGGTGAAAAAAATGCACTACCTCCCTGAGCTCGTCTATTAGGCGTAATATGTAGCATTTGTTAAATCGGCTCTGATTAGTCATATTAGTGGTCTCTAGGGGATCCCTTAGAATCTCAACCAATCAAAATGAAGCTTACGAATGAGGACACCTTTAACCTAGTACTGTCTTTTATTTATCTATTGAGACTTAATTGATATTTCATTTTTAAGATGTCTAAAATCTTTTCTTTTTGAGAAGGATCAATAACATTGGCCGAAACATTTAACATTTAACAGCACAAGGAGCTCAATCGTCTGAAAAACTATTTGAAGCCTAAAATGTTGTTAGGAGTTTTTTTTGTATCCTCATTAACAGACATTCCAGTTTTTTTTACTTTGTCATTATTTACCTCTGCCAAGGAAGTGGAATATGTATTCCCTCGTGTCTGTCCATCTGTCAATTCCGTCGCGTCTGTCCATCTGTCACGCCCTCACGTCTGTCCATCTGTCATTCTCTCGCATCCGTCCATCTGTCTGTTTGTCCACACAAAAAAGTTCACAATGAAATTTTGTGGACGGGTGTGCAATGGGCTACGGAAGTGATTGAATTTTGGGGCAGATCCAAAAGTTTTTCCGCCCATAGCATCGTAGCTATATACCCACACCACACAATCTCTCCAAAAGTTCTCAATGAATTTCAATTAAATTTTATGGCAGATCCAAGAATTATTTTTCGATTGAGAGATATTTTTTCATATATTAAGAGAATAGGTCAAAATTGAAAAATCTAAACCTAAACAGTTAACTCCCCTGCATCATAGCTATATATGAATTGATTTTCATTCAGTTTTTAGTTAATGTATGGCATTGGCAGAGGTATGCGCCCTCTGCATACTTTCTAGTATCAATCTGCAATCAACTTGTAAAACAAAAAGAAGTTTAGTTCCTCTTGAAGAACATAAAATAAATGAATAGAAAGGATCTGCGAGAAAATCTGGATTTCAAAATGATAGAACCGTCCTAATGTCTATCTTTTTGTTTTTTTATGTTTCTATGAGTAAAATTGTTTTTTTCTTTCAGATTGGAGTTGAATATGGATTTGCCTTCTGCACAGGGTACAGTGATTGGCACTGCGAGCCAAGCATCACACGCTTCACAGGAACAGGTAAGTTGCAACACTTAACATTATTTTCAATTGTCTAGTTTCAGTAATTCTTTTATTATTTATTGTTATCAGATGAAGTATTGTAAATCCTTAATCACTGCTACCAAAGGTTTAGGTTATTCATGTGTTCACACATTTATATGTGTGTTCATACTTATCAATGTGTGTTCATACTTATCAATGTGTGTTCAGACTTATCAATGTGTGTATGTTATGCAAAATGTGATGCATGTATCCAAAGTGGCCCATAAACATTTTCTATAAACCACTCATAATTTTATTTCATGCTTTGGAACCTATCTGTACCTGCAGCTTGTGATTTATTAATCACTGCTACCCAAAATGGGTTTAGGTTATTCATGTGTTCATACATTTATATCTATGTATCCGGACTTCGCCCAGCCGTACCTGTTTATAGTAGAAACTTGAAATTTTGTACACACACTCCCCTCAATGAGTAGGGAAAATGTTTGTTTTTTTTTGTTTTTTGAAAATTCCCCTCCAAAATAGGGTTTTAGTGGGGGGTTCAATTTTCAATGTAAGCTAATGCTAAATTGGTCACTAGTTTGAAAATTCAGACCTTTTTAAGTGATCACAGCCCAACAAAAGGCGAGAGAAGTAACTTATTCATTGATCACCCTTTTCCAACTTTTTAATTGATAACTCCCAACTCGGCATATATGGGTGGCGGTGATTCATAATTTCCCTTGGAATGCTAGTTATTATTAATTTTTAGACTACTATTTATCTTCATCTTAATTTTTAAGTTGCTTTAAAAAGCAACTTAAAAATTAAGATGAAGATTTTTACTCAGGCAGGCTTCCCTTCTCACTGCCTGAAGTAGTAGTCTAAAAATGAATAATGATATATCCATTCTTATTTTATTAAATCATACAAACTTGCTTTAATATGAACCATTGTAATGAGAGTATTTTTAAATAAAAAGTTGGTTTGGTATATTTATTAAATATTATCCCAACCCAAAAAGTTCTTCAAGTCGTTTAAAGACTATTTGGCTGCTGTATTAATTCTCTTATATCACGATAATTATTGCACTTGAAACAAAATAGAAAACCTTGCCTTTTGATTAATAAAGTGTAGCCTGATTTCATGTAAGATCTATGCCAGGGGTGGCCAAACTGGCTCGCAAGCGACATGTGGCCTTTTGACATTTAATGAGCAGCTTGTAGAAATATATTATTTCTTTTGAATTTTACTAAAATGTTACAAAAAAAATTAAGTATTAATGGACTAAAATATTTAAATAAAAACTGTAATCTTATAAAAAAACTATATACTTTTGTCTTTTTGTGAAAATACTTTTCATATATTCACTACTAAATGCGGCCTACTTAGTAGGTTTGGGCAATACCTTCCAGTGCCAGAGGTTGGTGTTCAAACCCAGATGAAAGCTTTATTTTTAATGCTGATTTTCAAGGCAAGCAAGCAGGCCCTCCCCACTTAGATGATTGGTGCCACCCAATCTTTCAACTATCCATTTCCCTTTCTGCTACACTAAGCTAAGCTTATTAAATGTAGCCTGCAAAATTCCACAAGACCTTTACAATTCTGTAGAAAAAATGAAATGTTTTCAGAATTTAAAGTTATATTTGTGTAAATTCCTGTTGATTATCAATAATTCTTCTGTGTTTCTCTTGTAGGATGAATTATCCCAAAGGTTAGCTCGATTAAGGCAGCTTTGAAATCTCTGATGCTGAACTTGATCATCACCAACCCGACTCGACTGTCTGCCTTGTTCAATATTTACAACATTTCTTTTCATACCAATGCTGTATGATGCTTTTTGTATGCAATCTTTCTTAAAACAAATCCAGGCTCTGATCAAAATCAATGATGGGACTTCCTCTGATGAAGTTCATTTGGAACATAACTTCTTTCCTAACCGGCCACAATTGAAAAACTCACCCAAACTAAAGAAAAGCCAACAATTAACTGCAGTCAATCGCTTATTGCTCTAAACAGTTTCTGCCAAAGTTTAACAACTCGGCCGTCAAAAATGGACTGTATCATTGAAGTTGTTTAGCAATATGTAATTTACAGACAACTTAGAAATGTTTGTAATAAAGATGTTAAACGGTCACTTTAATAGCAAGAGAAGACTGTATAAATTGTGGATAAGAAAACCTTTGAATTCTATTGAAAATCAACTGTTTTCCCAGAAATATTTGAGAGGTGTAGAAAACTATTTTTGAAGCTAGCTTTTTGGAAAGAATTCTCTCTTTTACCTCAACTGATCACCGCTATAAAAGTTAACATTTGTTACTTTCGTTCTTAGCGTATTTATTTGAGTACTAAGGCTGACACAATTTGTTTTATTAGATGAAGTATTGTAAACCATTTTTGTTAATTTTTTACCACTATACCCTCATCTTAATTTTTAGTTGTTTTTCAATCACAATTTAACTAAGGCCTGACATGGCAGTGTAAAATGGTTTACAATAAACGAATACTAAAATCAAAACAGACATTGCCTTGAAGTTGAATTGTGATTTAAAAAAACAAAAAAACAACTAAAAGTTAAGGAGTAGTCAAAAATTAATAAAAATGATTTACAATACAATACTAATAAAAAAAAAAATAATCTTTTTTTATTAAAATTCAAACAGACACTGCTTAGGCTACCGACTTAGTACTCGAGTAAATACTGTAAATATAAAAGTAACAAATGTTAGCTTCTTTAGCGGTAATCGCTCAAATCAGTTTCATTTTTGATGGCTGAGTTGTTAAACTTTTCCCAGTTTCCTCTTGTTCGTAAGTGACATCTATGTACTGGAGATGAACTATAGAAGACCAATTACAAAACTGAACAAATCAGTCTTGATTGTATCGCATATTAAATTATCTGAATAATGTCAACATGTTTTTTTACCTTTCCACATTTTATACCAAATGATGTGATGTGAAATGAATCCTGCTGAAATTGCCTCAGTTGAAATTGTGATCACTCCCACCAAAACACTAGCGAGGGGGTAAAGATTTTTGTTCCTCTCCTAACATATTTTGTAATAATTTGGGATTTGTAACATCAATTTGTTTCCTGTTAAATCACAACTACCATTTAGCAATATGTAATTTACAGACAACTTAGAAATGTTTGTAATAAAGACGTTAAACGGTCACTTTAATAACAAGAGAAGACTATAAATTGTGGATAAGAAAACCTTTGAATTCTATTGAAAATCAACTGTTTTCCCAGAGAGGCGTAGAAAACTATTTTGAAGCTAGCTTTTTGGAAAGAAATCTTTCTCTTACTTCAAAGTGAAGAAATCACAACTGTTCAGGGGATGTAATCGAGAAGATGAAAAATATATATTCATTCAGAACGTGTACACTGAAGCTAATTTTGAAAAATATATCAATTGGATTTGCATTGAAGAAGATTTGGTAGATTTTGTTACAATGTCTATATAATCTTATCTTATGTCAATGTCTATATAATCTTCAAAACCTGAGTGAAAGTGGCTAATTGTATTTTTCTAAGGACATTATGAAAAGAGTGAAACTTAATGATGAGCTTTGAATTCCTCCAGACACATTTGAGACAATTGCTTAACCTCTCCTTGCTTTTCACCTGTGCCTTTGCAATGTGTTTATTCTTGTAAACTCTTTGTGGAGCATAGGGGCATGGCCACTCCAGTGGACTCGGTTCTGGGCAACTCTCCTCAGCTGGGCCCATGCAAATCTGCCCACCTTTGCCTCACTCTCAACTGATCTACTCCAGATCTGCTTTGGCATCCCAATTCCCCCCCCACACACACACACACACCGCCTGTGGATTCCAGTCTGCCATTAGAGCTGATTTCCAGCTCTCTCAAACAAGGTTCAGATGTTTCAGGTCCCTATCCTGGTTTTGCCTTTGTCATTAGGTTGTTCAGCAGACTGGCTTTCCACAGGCTTTTTCACCTGCATGTGTGATCATGAGCCCTTCAGAAGAGGAATCCTCCCGACCAGGCTCCTGCTGTGGTCTCAGTAGCAAGTAGGTTTTTAAGGGTGGATTTGCTAGCCCCCACACCAAACCCTCCTCCTCCACTACCCGGGCTTGGGACCAGTAAGATGACCCAAAAGGAACATCTTGGCGAAGTTGTGCCTTTGCAATGGTGTTGGAAATGCTTTGTACAACATTTTTATTGAATTTTCAGCTCAGACACTTCTCTCTTCTCAGGAATTGAAGGCTTCTAAGGCAGAAGGTGATTTTTGTTTTTTTGTTGATTAGATTTCTATTTTATAGTTTTGTTCTTTCATTTTATTTCATTTTTCAAGTTTTCTGCTATGAAACTTAACATGAAAATAATGTATATAAACTATTATACACTGATTCACTCAGACTTTTTTTCTTTTAGAATTACTTTCATTTTATGCGGTCAATGAAATTTCCTCCACCCAGTTTTTTTTTTTCGTTGTGCACACACACACACACCATACACTCATTTATGTCACACTTAAAGAAAAACATTTTTTATTCAACTTGTCAAAGAAAGGGATTTCTTGAAAGATAAAACTGATTGTATTTCACTGAATTTTATATTGGGTTTTGGGAATTAAATATATTCCATAAATAACTACTCTGAATAATTTTGTTATTTACGTCCCTGAAACTAGCTAGTGAATGGGGCATTTTGTGATCATTAATGACTTTTGTCTATCACCCACAGAAAACAACTACAAAAAATCTCATTTTGCTCTGATTTCCAAATCCATTTATTTTTTCAGTCAGTTGTGATTGATTACCAAATGCTGACACCATTGAACTGATTTATCTTTTTGCCGTGTCTCCAAATGCTCTGAGAAATAGCTTTAATCTGATTGGATAATTGAAAGAAGGTTCTGTAACTTTGTTACATTGCACAAACTGTTTTCTTGTGAGGAAATTTTTGACTTAACGACTGAAATCTGCGCAGATTGCTTTTGAAGGAAGGAAGTAAAGATAACATAATAAAAATAGAACTGAAAACTAAAAGAATGTTTTTAAGAATTTAAATAACCTTTCTTTCTTCACGCTTAAAGCATTAGGGTGTATCAAAAGTATTTTTGTTTTTTACAGACCTTTGTTTTTTGAAGCTCATGTAATGCTCTACTTATGATATCTTTCAATGATCCTAGTTCTTCTAAAAGTTTTAAGAGTGTTGATGGTCGGGTTCTCCTCTACTTTGTGTTTTAAAGTATCATAATCGACAACTGATGGTCGTCCACTTCTGGGCTTTATTTCAAGGGACAAGTAACATGCTTAAACAAGTTTTCGGCTGTACGGTCAGATCTTGTTTCATTTCCTTCCGCTTCCCAAATTCTGCGAGCAGCTTTGAGGCCCAGTTTAAAATAATGCCTCAAAATTGCCAGAATCTCAATATTTGTATCCGCCATTTATAACATCTGAAACAAAACGTACAGCTGATTAGTTTGATAATGCTATGAAATATATAATAATACTATTAACAATATAGTGGAGTCATAGATAGTCTTTAGATGTGTAGATGAAATAAACTTTGGAGTAAAGGTTTGTAATAGAAAATTTAAAAAAAATAATTTTATCACCTGAAAAGGTGACAAAATAAAACCAAATTCGATTTCCTTAATAGAAAATAATATTTAAACTGTTTGTATTATTCATTGAATTGAGAGCAAATTTAGAAAAAGATACTGAAACCATTTCACAATATAACCATCACTAACTTTTGGTCCCTCTTTTTATTTATTAGGTTTTAAAGTTTGCCTCATCTTCTCCATTCAGGTTTTTTAAAATTGTCTTTTTTTGTCCATATGAAAGGATTTATTTAAAAAAAGAGACATGAAATAATTATTTAATAACTGTTAGATTATTATTATATAATCATAGGAGGCTTGCTTAGTCATATGACTAGTGTTCCCCCTAAGCTGCACAGCTACGCACAAGAAAATTATGCACTGCAGTTAAATTTTAATGCTGTGTATAAACTTTGAAAGTTACAGATAAAGAAAAAGAGGTTAAATAATAAAACTAATAAAGTGGCTGAACAAGCAATCGACACATTGCTCTAGGTAGCATCATTTGATTACAGGTTTATGTAAAGATTATAATGTGTACAAATTAGTGCATACATTCTGTCACTAGGTTGTCATCTACCAAGAATTTGTCTTTGCTGACTCATCTCATCATTTTTTTTATTTTGATATTTACAACTTGACCTTTTCTAAACATTGAACCAAGGAGATTATTTTAGTAAAAGTAATGTATTCTTTGCATGGGAATTCTTATGTCAAATATAATACTTGAATATGTTAAACAATCTTTTATTTTGGTCTAATATTACTTATTATTTATGTAATAAAGAAAAAATATAGGATTAAATAATAATGAATAAACAAATAAAAATCTATATACCAAATAAATGATTGCTTTTATTATATAGTTTTTGTTATAAGAAATTGATTTTTTTTTTTTTTCCATGAACCTTAGACAAAAATCAATGATTGTCTTGAAAGTAAAAATATTTTCTGCAGACAGGCTTTTTGGTCCTGCGCAGAGCTTGAAAAAATTTGAGGAAACATAGCACATGACCACCTTATTACAACATTGTCAAGAGAAACTAAAAGTTACAAAGAAATTTGGTAGTTTGATATTTGATTTCATCTCTGGATTATTGAAGACTGTTAAAGGTTTAAAAAAACAGTATTCTCTATTTTAGCATCCAAAATGTTCCAAATAAATTTCAGACTTAATTACCTCCCTTTGATTTCTTTACCTGGCCTCGTATTCTAATCACACATTTTTTAAAGCTAAACTTATTTTCTTTTTTAAAAAAAAGTTTTCTATGAAAATTTGGTCGAAATTCGTTTGAAGAGCATTAATTGCAGAATGCATCAGAAATTAAAAAATAGCGTTCGGACTTACCTCCTTTAGATTTAAAAGTTTTGCATCAGAAATAAAAATGGAGTCCTAAATGAAGTATAATTTATTTCATCTATATTATAACAATAATACGTTATGAGAATTGATATTTGAATCTCACAGAAACCGGATGCCTTTGAAAAAAAAAAGAAAGAAAAAAAGTTGAGCTTTAAAAATGTTTCATGGGCCACACGTTTGTTTTCAAGAGCACACGAAAGTAAAATAAATCCAATTCTTATTTTTATATTACTCACCTAATATGTGATTGCAAATTGCTCATAGTTATGTTATCTGGCCTGCGTACTGTCTACACTCACTGTATTTGGCCCACCATAATAAATGACTTTGACACCCCCGAATTAGAATATTAGGCCAGGTAAAGAAATCCAAGGGAGATAAATAAGTCTGGAATTTGTTTTGGACGCTAAAATAGAGGATACCCCCAAACAAACCTGGAAGGTGAGACTGGTGGATATTGATTTATGTTTTTGTATACTCATTACTTTGAATGACTGATTATTAAAAAAGAAAAACTAATTGGAACTATTTCTGGCTAAAGCAGCCTATGACACATAAATGTGCCTAACTGCTTTCTTACTTCTGTGTAGATTTGATTCATATATTATTTTTTTTTTTTTTGTATAATTCTCATTATATTGTAACAAAAATAATAAACTATTTTATGAAAATGAGATCAAGTCGGAGATACAAGTTTGTACGTGAATGAAAATAAAATCTGCTTTTATTACTTGTGAATTTCCTTTCTTTGTAGAATTTGCCTTTTCAACCAACCAGTGTTTCATAAAGGACGCAACCCTAACGATAAAAGGGTAGAATTTATGAGCGCATCAATTTTATGCTACAGTATTAGTCGCGTGGCAACACTGTACTCAGATACAACAAGATTTAGCAGTTGAAATGATTGCATCATGTGCTAGCTTCATTTGAGCATCTATTCCTTTGTGTTCCTTTGTGTCAGTTATGTCATTTTCCAATGTAATGAGACAGGTACAAACCTTCATCCAGGTTAGAGGAAATTACTTTCAACATCTACTGTAAAGTTAAAATGTATGTGTAATTAACATCTTTTTGTAATTTGTGTCTTTAAAAAATAGTTTTTAGAATAGTTTAAATACAAATTGTCAAAAAGACGGTTGCATCCATTTTGAAACACCCTGTATTCTTTGCAGGATTGTCTTCAGCTTTGGCATTAAGAATGGCCAATATTGGCTGCATATTCTTGGTTTAGCAGACTTTTCAGGTAGTTTTGTTTGAAATAAACAGTTGATATTTACTAAGCTTAGCACAGTCACAAGTGTGGATCACCAAGTGAGGTTTGAACTCGCTACAGCCTAAACTGATAGTTTGCAAAACTAGCTTGCTAACCATTGCTCCATGGTGAGGTGCACAGCAATTGTTATTGGATGATAATTTTTCAAATGGTTCTTCAGACAATTGAACTCCTTGTTATTTGTGTTGTAAACACGATGTTTCGGCTGATCCATACTTTGGCCTTCTTCAGGTGTAAAATCCAAGTGTGATGAGTTAAACAGAAGTCATGTTTAAAGGGGGTAACCCTTATAGCATATGGCCCAGGTGTTTCTGCGTCTTTGTCTTGTCTTGTTTTCCCAACACAACATGCTGTTAAAAGATGTTGGTCATGTGATGGTTTCTATTGAGTGACTAACCAGACCTGTTTTCTTTCTTTCTTTTCTTTCCATTTCATAGAACCCAATGACAATATCTATGACATAAGCATTTTCGCTTCTCTTTCTTTCTCTCACTTGCTATCTTCTCTTTCTTTCTTTCTACCTTCATTCGTTCCATGAGCCAATAGCATTTGACGTATTATCCATTTCTCTCTCTTCTCTCTCTTTTTTTTACTAAATTTGCTTTCTGTCTTTCTCTGTCTCTCTCTTGTTTCCTTCTCTCTTATCGAAATACATAAAAGTGTGACACACAGCCAAAAGGGTAACAAAACAGTGATGGTAGTAGTTACGTGTATTAACATTTAGATGGACTGGTGTTCTCATCTTGTTACAGCGTGGTTGGAAAGTTTTCTCTCATCCATATAATTCAGAAGATATTGCACTTTCGGATTACGATTTATTCCAGTCTTCACAGAATTGTCTTAATAACAAATCTTTTTTTAATTCCCTAGAAGAGCAGTTCTTTACTGAGAACGCTAAAAGGTTCTGGGAGGATGGAATCCTGAAGTTGTCTGAAAGATGGCAAAATATAGTGGAACTAAATGGCAAATATGTTGTTGATTAAAGTTAATGTCAAAAATGAAAAGAAATTGTATTTTATTTTTACTTAATAAACTGAACAAATCTTTTTGGTTAGCCAATACTTGCCATGGAAATTTTATTAAATTCTTTTCTTCTTTTTAAAATTGGATCTCGGTGACCTCACCTTTTTCCCTTCCTCTGTAATTAACATTGAAAGTTAACAATTCCAAGCTGGCCTACATAATGAGTGATTTTCCACTGTCTTCCTCGAGATATAATGCTGTGAAAATTCCAAATAGTTAAGAAGCATTTCTTTTATTAGTTCTGGCACTACATGAAGTCATTTTGGCAGTTTATATCTATTAAGTTTAGCCTAGTTTGGCACAAGGCCACAATAGTGGGACATTTGGTGAAGCTCAAACTTATCTACAAAACTAACTTGCTCAAGACTGCTTTATCGTTGACATCCATTGTAGAGATGTGCTAATTTTAGCCTAGTCCGACACAAGGCAACACCGAGGATTGAACTTACAATTGCCTTAAAAAGTCACAACAAGTGATGTTGAGCTAAAAAAAAGAAGTGGTTACCTGCTCTCAGAAGGGAGGTGCTTCTAGCCGTTCACCCCTTCCAGAGAAATCTTTGAAAGTTAACCAATTTCAGAGACGTTTGGAGGCCAAATCGGATGAGTATTTAGACATATTCTGGCTAAATTTTCTTATCAGTGAATTGTTCAAATAGAGCATTTTAGTAGTGTATAGATTGTGATGGAACTCCATTGCCGTTGCCTGAAAAAGTAAGGGAATGCTGCTCTATGGCTGGAATCCATTGCAGAGATTTCTCAAACTTAACCTAGTGTGGCACAAGGCCACAATAATCGGGTACATTCTGAGGATCAAGCTTACAAGCAAAGGGTTAGAAGATTAGCTTGCTCACTGGCAGGTGCTCTTTACAAATATCTGCAAAGCTTAGTTTAGTCTGGCACAAGATCTTTGGGCACCGAGTGGGAATCATAATGTTTTGGGTTGTGTCCGACAAGCTTGCTCATCATCACTCAATGGCAGGTGCCCATCTAGATCAGCGGTCGACAAACTACAGCCCGCTACGGCCTGCATGCCAAAGCCAGCCTCATTTCATCTGGCCCTCCCCACTTCATTGAATATGTGACGTTGCATACAAAGATTTCTTTGTTTTCCTCATCTTTGGTTAGCGAACAATAAAATTCAGTATCAGAACATAGAGCAAAAAGTCTCATTGTATATATCATTGTTTCATTTGTTATTCTCCTTGGCCTGCAAAATATTAAAACATTTCTAATCAGGCTCACCAGCAAAAAAGCTTTCTGCTGCTGCCTGATCTAGGAGATGACTTGGTTGCAATTCTGGATCCTTCATAGCATCCCTAAGGCAAAAGGAATTACTTGGCAGTGCCCATCTCCTCTCTAAGTAACAACTAGTAGTATGAGGATACATGGAATCACTTGTTGCTTGTAGATCTTCAGGTTGTCATACTGGATCCTTCATGAAATCACTTTGGTAGAAAGCTACTTAGTAATGCCTATCTCCTCTCTAAGTATTAGGAAAACAGGTAATACTGGGTTACATGGTACTAGTAGCAAGGAAGAATCCCTGGTATGACTGAGCTTTCTTATTTCCATTGACTATCATAGTGTGCTAGTGACAATACTCTTTATCAAGACACCTGGAAATGTGACAGTGCAAGTGTGATAAAACAACCAATATTAATTCTTTTAAGTAATAAGGCTTCATTCAAACCAAACTCTACATAGATTGTTGTTTTGTTAGTCCCATGATCTAGGAGAGGGGTTGGCTAACTATGGCCCGCAGGCCAAATCCGGCCAGCAGCCTCATTTCATCTGGCCCTCCCCACTTCATTGAATATGTGACATTGCATACAAAGATTTCTTTGTTTTCCTCATCTTTGGTTAGCAAACAATAACATTTTTAAAAAAGTTGAGGCTAGTCTGGCACAAGGCTACAATTCCATGAGAATCAAACTTACTAGCAAGCAGTTGCAAGACTAACCTGCTATCACATCCTTTGTAGAGATTTACTAAGCCTAGCCTAATCTGGCACAAGGCCATGATAGTGGGGCACACTGGAAGACTTGCTCACAGCTCTATAACAGACACCCTTTGTCAAGATTCATTATGCATAATCTAGTCTGGCACAAAGTTACAATGGTGGGGCATTGTTAGAGGCAAAATTACTTGCAGTTACTTGACAGACTAACATCGTCCTGACTGATCTCTGGCAAGACACCCTTTCTAAAGAATTACTAAACTCAGCCTAATCTGGTTGAAGGCTATATTAGTAAGACTAGTTGAAAACCTGACCAACTAGTTCCTGGGGAGGGCCTAAATTGAGCTTTTGGCCCCAATAGCAGATCATGGATTTCAAGGACCCACATTTCATTTGCAAATAAATAAATGTATATTTAAATGTGTATATAAAATTTGTCTTTATTTAATCGCAATATGAGTCCTGGTACAATAATTTCCTCTTGCTTAGAAATTGGCAACCTTCCTTCACTCAACAGTTTGATCTGCCATCACAACCATTAACTAGACAAAGGGGTCGTAATAATACAAGTACAATGTAAGTATAATGCTTAGCAGATTAGACTTAGCTGTTGACATGGAAAAAGGCATGTGGCATGTTTATAGGGATGTTTGTTGAGAATACACCCTTACAGACACGACACATGCCTTTTTCCATGACAACAGCTAAGTCTAATCTGCTGAAGTGACAGGCACAAAGTAAGGGTCCAGTTTAGCATGGAAAAAGGCATGTTTCATGTCTATAAGGGTGTATTCTCAACAGACACCCTTACAGACATGTCACATGCCCTTTTCCATAACAGCTAAATCTAATCTGCTAAACTGATGGACACAAAGTAAGGGTCCAGTTTAGCATTATACTTACATTGTATTATTACCACCTCTTTGTCTAGTTAGTGGTTGTGATGGCAGATAACGGTCCAGTTTAGCATTATACTTACATTGTAAATTGAATCCCTCACTCGTATTATTACCACCCGTTTGTCTAGTTAGTGGTTGTGGTGGCAGATAAGGGTCCAGTTTAGCATTATACTTATGTTGTAAATTGAAACCCTTGCTAAAAACTTTAAAAGTGGGAATTCTAATATGTTAAAAAATATGCTCTGGGGTCCCACTAGTAACCACCGAAAATTCAGTGGCCATAGCTCTAGCCCTCCTTGAGTTATGTGATCACATAGAACAGACCGACATTTGGTGAATTATAGTAAAATGATAGTGAAAATGGAAGTGACTAGGTGAGGGTAGTTGCAAGGCACAATTTGTATGATGGCAGACGCAGCCCAGTCATGTTGGCTGTGTAATCACATCGTAAGATATAAAAGGACAATGGCGGAAAAAGTGAATAATGTCTTTAAATTAGTCAATTACACAAATTCCTAAATAAAAAAAAACTTGTCACCTCTTCCTTCTTTTATTTAACTTTTTTCTTTTCTTTATGTCCTCACTCCTTCTCTTTTCCTTGTCTTTCCATATCTTTCGTATCACCCCCCCCTTTCTCTTATTCCTTTGATACTTTTCCTCTCTTCCTTCTTGAATTCTATAGAGACTAAAACAGCTTTCACATACCAAATTGAAAATGAGCCTAGAGACATGATTTAGTATAAAGCAAATATATATATGTGTGTGTATATATATGCAACAGTGTGTGTGTGTTAAATAGTTAAAACAGGAAGTACAGGTCATACTATTGCCAACTAATTATTTCTAAAGAGCCATTGTAAGATGTGACAATAGTTAAAAGCAGACAATCCTTTTTTTATTTCCTTAATTTTCCAAACTTTATGAGAATTCCCAATGCTTTCAAAAAACAAAAACAAAACAGAGGCATAGCTAGAGATTTGGGGGCCCAGGGGGTTGGCTCCTTAAGGGGCCCCCTCTGTAATGTTTATATATGTATGTATTAATGTTTATATATGTATGTATTAAAATTTATGCTTAATATAAATAAGCAAGCTCTCAGCAGCCTCCATTCCGTTTCCGGTCCCAAAAACGAGGGCCGGAAGTGAGAACGGGTAAGGCTCTCTCTTGACCAGACAATTGCCCTGCACACATACGTCTTTGTTCTCTCTCCGTTCTTTTCTAAACACAGCTAAAATCTGGTCATAACCAAACGCTTTAGCCAACAGAGCTAAACACAGGAAAGAACAAACGAACAACATAATACCCTCCAACATTTAGAGAGATTTCTCAGTAGAAATGCAGTAGGTGAACTACCTATTTATAAAGCTTTTGGAGGCCTCCCTCCATTGGGGCCGAGGGGGCGTTTTCAAATAGCCCCGTTCCCCCTCAGCTACGCCTCTGACAAAACACTAACCTTATATAGTTTACTCTTATTCTTAATAGGAAATGTTTTTGCAAATGTTCTAACCACCCAACAAATACACCTTATACTGTTGGTTAACAAATGTCTTGTTAATCGTTTTGAAATACAATGAGGTCAACACTTTTCAAGAGGAGAAAACCGGTTTGAAATACTTATTTTTTAAAGCAAACTCTAAACAAATTTTTGTGTTTGGATGTGGGTTTTGGGCACATTTCAGCTGCTCTCAAAAATCTTGTAAGAATCAATATCATTGATTTACATAATCTTATTAATCACTGCTACCAACAACAGACCAGTTTGAACACAGTTGCTGGATTTAGTTAATCATCACTACCCACA
>VCCN01005908.1:11605103-11621171 GCA_006491835.1 Architeuthis dux | reverse complement strand
AAAAAAAAAGAAGTTATTAGTTATACAATCTTATCTCAGTCTTACGTATAGATCTAGTCTTGATTTTGGAAATAAGAGATTATTAATCCACGCATGAAGCCTACCCAGATTTTGAGTTGTAATGGAACAAAACATTGAGTCAACAAAGCAACATTTTATGGTATGTAAAACACATTTCAACTCATTAGAAATACTCCAACATCCTACAAACTGTCGGTCCGTCAGCCTGAAGCATCAAGCCCCATTATTACGCCAATTTACACTGAAATTTCAACAAAAAAATTCTAGGTTTCCATTCAAGTATTCATTCAGGTTTGTTATGATAGAATATTATTATAACAGATTTTTTTTCATGTCTAAAGCTAAGAATTACTCCTTGTCTTCCCTCAATGTGCATGGATTTCAACTTGAATTTTTTTTTTTCTTTTTCTTTTCTTTTGTTCAGCATAAAATTGTGCTGTTTAAAAGTTAGAGAAATATAGGACTTCGTTGTATTTTTGGCTTTTAAAAAGTCTTTAATTCTTCTCTTGCAGAATCTTAGAAGAAAAATATGGAATTCACTGTAATATGACACTGCTGTTTAATTTCCACCAGGTCTGTTCATTTATTTATTTATTTTCATAACATTAAAATTATTATGTATCTTCTTAATGGGGAAAGTGAATTTTGAGATGTCCAAGGGAAATAACTCTGAACAATCACAATTCAAAATTTGTATCAAGGGAGGTAACTTTGCATTAGTTCATTAAATTTAAAAAAAGATTTTGAGGTTTTTAACTTTTGTGTGTGCATGCATACACTGATTTTGTACATCTTTTCTCATTTACTTTGGAAAATAACTGAAATTTAGTAATTAAAATAGATAGTTTCATTACGTATATCTTTTTCAAATCATTCCTAATTAAGCAAATTATACAATCGTTTTTCAGTTGGCACTCGTCCAGTCTTTAACATTTATCTGTATCCAGTTGCCTTTATATATTCGGACTTGGCAGAGTCTGACTAAAGGCCATAGTAATTGAGCACCCAGTTATGATCAAATTCATTACACTAGGAAATTGGTCTGTAAAACCAGCTTGCTAACCATCATACCATGGTAGGCACCTGTTTGTGAAAGTTGGTTGAATGGTGACCACGGATAGCAATCGCAATAGGAGAAGATAAGATCGAAAGGTTTGCCGGTAAGACATGGCAAAGGTTGTCACTTTCTGTAGGGAAAAGGCATTTGTTGTGGTGGACCGGAAATGCTGATGATGAGATATTATGTATATTTTTGTGTGTGTGTATTAAATAAAATCAAAATAATTGTAAAATTTTTAAGGAAATAAGATTGCATGATTTCTTCTAATTTTCTTTTGATTCCTTTGTTGTTGTCTTTTGTCAGGCTGTCTCTTGTGCTGAAGCTGGAGTGACTTTAATTTCTCCTTTTGTTGGTCGCATCTTTGATTGGTTTGTAAAGAACACTGACAAGAAAAGCTTTGAGCCTCTTGAAGATCCAGGTAAGTTTTGAATAGTTTTCACCTAGATAATAATTGGACAAGTCTGAGTTGATTTTACTTTCCTATGTAACAAGAACAATCCTTACCAAAAATAGCGGATTAAACAGACATATAAAATCAACATTTCACTACCAAGATTTGAACTTGTGATCAGGTGATTTCTAGTCTGGTGTGTTACCACCTGCGCTAAACTGACAAGTCTTACATGCCTCTAAATTTTATAGTAGAATTATGCAGCGAAGTAGGAGCAGCCAGGCTTGTAATTATTATTTCCCTTTTCTAAAATTTCTAGTGTTGCAGGAATAAATTTTTTGTTCTGTTTCAAAGGTTAAAAACATTTTCGTTGTTTATTTTCAATAATATTAATAAATTATTATCTATAAACTGCTTAGCGGTTTCAGGTAATTATATAGCTGGTCCAGGAATGTCTGTAAAATCATCAATATTTACGTTCTGCAAGTGATCAGTCCACAGAACTTCTTTTTAAAAAAAACAAACATTTGTTGCTTATTTTCAATAATAATAAATTATCTATAAGCTGCTTAGCAATATCAGGTAATTTTGTAGCTGGTCCAGGAATGTCTGTAAAATTCTCAATGTTTACATTCTGCAAGCGATCAGTTCAAGTCAACAGATTTCCATTGTTTATGAGATCATAAATTTTAACCTTGGAATTGCTTGAATCTTCATCAAAATCACTTCTATCAACATCAGAGTTGTAAAATATTTCTTTGAGCAGTTTGTACAGTTTCATGCGAAACTCCGTCAAATTCTGAATCACTAAAGTCACACGTGGTATTCTTAAATGGATTCTCTAGTCTCGATAGTGATTTGAAATTTCTGTGCATTACATTTATCGTTAATGGATTAAATAAAGGGAGAAATAGGTTAAAGGTTTTCCCCATATGAATTTGTAAGCTTCATTTTGATTGGTCGAGATTCTGAAGGATCCCTACTGACCACTAATATGACTAATCAGAGCTGATTTAACAAATGTTACATAGCATGCCTGTAGTCGGGTTCATGGAAAGAACGCAAACATTTTACCACGCTGTCAGGCGTGATCAGCACTCCAGCAAAATTTTTTATCATGCCCCGAGTCAATGTGTTGACCAAATAACTGCAGATGACAGAAATTTCCTTCATTGCAATTCTAATGATAACTCAAAAAAGATTTCAGCTTTATTTTGATTGATTGGCACCTCTGTTCTATCTGAGTCAGGGCTTTTATCTTGCAATGGATTACAAGCAACGTTTAACTTCATTGTTATTTAATTTTTCAATTTCATTTTTTTCAAATTAATTTTTTTGTTTCTTTTTCATTTTTTTTTTAGGTTTCTAGAGTGTTACTAAATCTCTTACAGGAAGTCTTTAATTTTTGTTATTCCTTTTTGTAGGTGTCAAGAGTGTCACTAAAATCTACCATTATTACAAGAAGTTTGGCTACAAAACAGTCGTAATGGGTGCCTCGTTCCGGAATACTGGAGAGATTGTTGGTCTTAGTGGTTGTGATTTGCTGACCATCAGGTAATTATGTTTTTAAAAAAAGTGTGTAAGTAAGTCTAGCAGGATTTTCAGCTAGATGTCTACTTTATACAGTTAAACAAAGATGAAGATTTAGTTCAGCTAATCTGATGGACACAGTGTCCAATTTAGCATTAAACTTACATTTTAAATAGAATTCCTCGCTAAAAACTTGGAATTTTTGACTTTTCAAAATCTAATATGCTAAAAATATGCTCTGGGGTCCCATTAGTAACCACAGAAAATTTGGTGGCCATAGCTCTAGCCATCCATCAGTTCTACAAACATGGACAGACATTTGGTGAATTAAAATAAGATTATAGAAATGATAATGTGTAAAAGAAAGGAACCCTCTTTGAAAAGACAAAGAAATAAATTGGGCAGCAATCAATACAAAAATGAGCAAAGTAGGACGACTTAACCGTCAAAAATGCATTGTATCATAAGGACTGATTTGACCGATCACTGCTAAAGAAGCTAACATTTTTCTTACTTTTGTACTGCAATGACTTTGAGTTTTAGTAAAAAAAACGATTTTATTTTTTTATAAATCAAGTATTGTAAACCATTTTTATTAATTTTTGACTACTATTTACATTTATCTTAATTTTTAGTTTGTTTAATCACAATTTTAGTAATGCTGGTACTGGCTGTGTTATTGTTTACTTTTGGTTTTAGTAAAAAAGCGATCGATTATTTTATTTAATTCTTATTTAGACAAAGTATTGTAAACCATTTTTATTAATTTTTAACTACCATATACCTTCATCTTAACTTTCAGTTGTCTTTTTAATTACAATTCAACTTGGTTTTAGTAAAAAAGCTGTTATTATTCCTTAAACTATTTTACAGATTTAACAAAAAAACTACTAAAAATTAAGATGAGGGTAAATAGCAGTGAAAAATTAATAAAAATGATTTACAATACTTGATTTTAATAAAAAAAATAAAATGTTTTTTTACTAAAACTCCAACAGTCATTGCAGTATGAAAGTAAAAAAATGTTTAGCTTCTTTAGCAGTCATCGGTCAAATCAGTCCTTATGATACAATGCATTTTTGATGGTTAAGTCTTCCTACTTTGCCCAAAACTGTTACAGAAAAAATTCCAGCCTCTCAGTTCATCACAAGTTACTTTTATGACCCATCTATTTCTATATATTAGGCAGTAAACCTATTCGTTTAAGATTAACACAGGAACATTGTTATATATACGTTCTTTTAGTAGCCAGTTGTTATATATGTGGAGAAGGTTGTAATGAGCTGTTCTCTGCATGGATTGGACACTACTTGTTTCCCATGAACATATTTGTGTCTGATTGATACTGTAACAAAAGACTTCTGGTTATTAGTGAAAGACAGGTGTTACGGTTCTATGTGTCACAAAGACTTCAATTTTATTCACCAAATTGAGCTCTCTGATGTCGCACAACTGTTGACAATTCATACACTCTGGCCTTCAGTGGAAACAGAAGTGACAGAAAGTAACATTGCAGTAGCAGTGAGATTAGTCTTCATTCAACTATCCAACAAGCCTATTTTAAGAACTCCTGTTGGCTAAATCAACTCTGCCACATATTCCCATGAAGAAGGATGGAGGGTACAACAGCTGAAACGTGACTATAACAACCAAGATGAGGACACTAGTACAATTAAATCAGTTTATAATAATTGTAAACTATTCTCTTAATTATTCTGAAAGAGCAAAATATCAACGTAGCCATTTTCTGTCAGAAACTTTCTTCTTTTCTATTTTCTTTCTTTCTTTTTAAAAGTTTTTTTTATTGTAATGTCAGTGTTACACATGGTTGAATGAGAGCAGAGCACATAATCAGGTCAGATGATTTAAGTATACATCCGGATTACATGGCTTTAACCATGTATAACCAACTGCTCCTGCTTATGCTGACCACTGACGCAGTGGTCAGCAGGAGCAGTTGGAAGAGAATTTGCTTGGGCCCTGCTGCCCTAATGTTCGGTCGGAAGTGGCCAGGAAATTTGAAATGAGAAAACCTCATCCTTAAATCAACCTCTCATTAACTCTCCAACCATCATTCTGAATAAAGCATGAACTCTCAACCAATGTTCCCTCAAGTATATTTGTAGTTATTGTGTGCAAAAATCTTATGTTGTGCAAATCCTTTTCCTGTGATAAAAGTATGTGGGCACTTTTGAATTGCTCACTGAGATTTTATTGAAAAAATATTGAGTCACTATGTACAGAACTTGAAATCTTTTGTGCGCACATTAATTTCCATTGTGCGCTAGTTGCTAAATGTGTGCACATAGCTTAGAGGGAACTATCCTCTCAACCACAATGACAGACTTCAGTGTTTTCTATTGTTTTACCACTAAACGAAGATCACTGGCCCAGCCATCAAACTTATATAACACTTATACTGTTTGCCTATGATAAAATCATTGAATATCAGCTGTTTAAATTGTTCTTCTTGTACACATTATTGATGTGTCTTTAATACCAGCAAAACTTCCATTGGAATCAATGTATTCATGTACAGGTCAGACAACCCCTTTTTATGTTAAACATACTCTGGGGATTTAATGCAGATATGCTTTACTGATACTATTGTTCGGACTGAGATCCTCATCTTGGTTGTCATTTCCACAACGTTTCGGCCGATGTACCCTCCGGCCTTCTTCAGGTGTCAAGTTTTGTCGGTAACTTACCGGAACTATTGAACTGAACCCTTTATTTGATCCACGGGGGTATACTGTCCTCATTCCACTATCCATGTCCTAGAAATTATTTCGTGGTTAATTTTTCAGTTGTGGTGCTCCTGCCTGGGATTGAACCCACAACCTACAGATGACTCAACATTGGAAAATAAGGAAACTCAAAGAGTCAGCCCATATGCTAGGCAATAACAACCTTCTAAGCCAGCCGAGTATAGAAATCAACACCATATGGGAACCTCTAATAAAAAGACAACACAAGACATGAGGCTTATAAACCCCAAAAACTAGACTCATTTGTCCAAGTTGGGACGGTGGCCTAGATAGCTAAAAGCGTTGGTTAAAAAGCGTCTGACTGTTGAGTCATCTGTAGGTTGTGGGTTCAATCCCAGGCAGGAGCACCACAACTGAAAAATTAACCACAAAATAATTTCTAGGACATGGACAGTATACCCCCGTGGATCAAATAAAGGGTTCAGTTCAATAGTTCCGGTAAGTTACTGACAAAACTTGACACCTGAAGAAGGCCGGAGGGTACATCGGCCGAAACGTTGTGGAAATGACAACCAAGATGAGGATCTCAGTCCGAACAATAGTATCAGTAATACTAACACCTCATCTCAGAAATACTGAACTCAGATATGCTTTGTCTGGAATCTCCACCAGATATTATGCTTATGCTGCAAGCTACAAAATGTTGGACTGATTTGCTTAAAAGGTATTTTGCCAGTTGAAACCAACAATTTTGCCCTTCCTTTTTTCTTCTTCTCAAGGGTTTTAGAATCTTCTAAACTTTCACAGTGTCATAGTTTTGGAATTTGTGAATTGAACCCAGAAATCCAATAAGAATTGATAGAATTCAATGGATATTGTTTATTGATTTTGTTTTCCTTTCTACTCAGCCCGAAACTCCTTGAAGAACTTAGCAAGATGAACACACCTTTACAGACTCAACTATCTGAGAGCAAATGTAAGTTGAACTGCTTTGTTATATTTGAATACTAGAAACTCATCCTTCCTATCCTACCTTATTAAACTACCTAACTTTTTTCTTCTCTTTCCCTTCCTTCCCTCTTATTAAACTACGTCACTTTTCTGCCTTCTTTATAGCTACCCTCTTATTAAACTACCAAACTTTCTTTTCTGCCTTCTCTCTTCTTACCCTCTTATTAAACTACCTAACCTTTCTCTTATCTTATTACTGAGAGCGTAACATTCAAATGTAGGTAGAAACAAGCAGAATAATATTATAGATGAATTCCTGAAACCTGGACGAACTGTTACTACACATTACTTCTAATATTTCCCTAACATTGTACATTTTGCATTAATGTATTCTTTAGATTATTTATTCTTTGTTCCTTTTTTGTGTTTCAGCCAAAGAATTGAGTCTTGAAAAAGTGACAGTGGATGAAAAGACATTCCGATTCATGATGAATGAGGATGAGATGGCGACAGAAAAACTGGCTGATGGAATCCGGCGTTTCTCTGCTGATGCTGTCAAATTAGAGAAAATCCTTCAATCCAAATTGACCGAAGCCTAAATTTTGAAAATAAAAGGAAAAGAATAAAAAAATAAAATTCCTGTTGTCTGTATTGGTGGCAACAGTTTTTCATTTTATGTTGTTTGAAATTCTGAAATGAAGCATTCATTATTCCCCAAATTATTTGGACTAGTATCCTTATCTTTGTTGTTTTACTCACTACATTTTGTTTGTCCTTTTGCCGTCTTCATATGTAGGTATTTAATCACTTTCCCATGAAGGCGGAATGTGACACATGGTCTAGTTTAATTTAAGTTATTGCGGCTAATATCACAAAGGCGGCATGGTGACCCACAACTTTCCCATTTTTAGTGCAATGGAGAGGTGCCCACCCAGCCACTGGACAAATCCTTGGCCAACCCTATACATATTCATGTTGCATTTGGTAATCCTTGAGTGGCTTCCCAGTGTTGAATTTTGTAATTTGTACCATTCAGTCGGTTGGGATTGCTTCCAGGTGAAATTCTGTCCTGAGAATCTGATTTGTGAATTGTTCCTTTTTGAGGAAATGCTGAACTATAAGACGAATGGTTTACAAGAGTATTTGGAGGACTCTCACTCACTGCAACTCCTCCAAGCCCCATAACTGTCCATGTGGAGCTTCGGTAGACAGGTCCCAAGTTATAATCACAGAGCATTGGACGCAGTGTAATATTTGCAAAGTTTTTTACTCAGCATTAACTTTAAGTAATTTGTCTTATTTAATTATGAAGTATTAAATCTCACATTAATTCTGAAGTTGGTAACCTAAAGGGCTTAGGGACAGCAATTCCATGGTGGCTGATGTATTTCATTCATGCCAAAAGGATCAAATAATATATAAGACGAATGGTTTACAATGGTATTTGGAGGACTCTCACTCACTGCAACTCATCCATTCCCCATAACTGTCCATATGGAGCTTCAGTACACTGACCCCCCCCCTCCGCCTCACAATACCAGTGCTTTGGACGTAGTGTAATATTTGCATAGTTTAAAAATTTTTTTTTGTTAAAATTGAATGTCTGTCTTACATACCAGTATATCCAATATTAAAACAAAGATTACTGGGTAACCCTTATGGATGACTATGCAACATAAGGCGGAAGAACATATTGGTTAAAACGTTAGAAGATGAAGATCCTAGTCCAAATATTTCATGGAATATTCCATCCCTTGATTTCTTTTTCCATTTTCAAATTAAAACTTGGCGGAAATAAAACTTTAAAAAGTATATATTGTTTTGAAGCCAAGGAAAGAATTATCTCCCCTCCATTGAACAAGGACGGTACAATACTTTTCTCAGCTTTTGTTGTCAGTATATTTTTCTATAAAAAAAAAAATCTCAATCCAAATATATGTGAATTTTTTTTCAACTGGGAATAATGAGTAGATCATATGAACAAAAAAACACAATTCAGGACAGTTATTGTATAGCTAATCTTGCTGGTCGTTGTTAGTGGGTTTGATTCTTATCGGATCTCCCAGTATCATTTTCTTGGTTTGCTGTCTGTAACATTTGTCTCTCTAACTGCTGGGTAAAAACTTTGCTGATAAAAGTACCTCCTTCCCACCATTTGAAACTATGGACTCTTCAACTGAACCAAATTTGCTATTATTTTTTCCTTAGAAAATAGTTTCATAGAAAATCAAATATATATCCATGAATTCTTTTTCCCAGGTATTAACTAGTATCTATATAATGAACACTGACCTTTTCTGTTTGTTTCTCTGTCCGTAACTCCGACCATTACTGCTGAAAAATAGATAATAAAACTAAGAAAGAATTAAATGAATGTATTACAAAAAAATTAAAATAATCATCTATATATTTATACGTCTGTTTTTTTTTCTTATTTTGTAATTATTTTTGAGGAAGTATTACATTTATCGCTTCAAAATAACCCCACAGCTCTCACTAGTTTAATAATATAGGAAAAGCAGGGCTAGTTGTATACAGGGGCAAGTTGATACTCATTAGTTTCAATAATTGATGACCGATGGCACTCAGCTTCTCGTGTGCAGACATCAACATTTTTTTTTGTTCAATATTTATGATAAAACTTTTTTCTGTAAATCTGTGAATGGGTGGCAAAGTAGTGAAATTGTAAGTAGCCCTGATTTAAAAAAAAATTAGTAACAACTTGTTACAACACACATGAGGCAAGTTGTATACAGTTACCTTGAACCTTGATAGTTTCTGTTACATTGCTTTAATGCTAGAGATATATCATTTTTCTGTTTGGTGTTTATGAAAATAAGTCTCTAAGTTACCATTTTGTAGTTTTTTTTTGTCGGGGTGGGGGCAAAAATCGTAACAACCTGCTCTCTGCTATTCGCACAGCTTAAAATAAGGAACAAATGAACATCAAGAAAATAGTAATTTAGGTAATTTGAAAAAAAGATTTTATAGGAAGGAGGTGCACACTCCCTCTATAGTGGTTTGATGCAAAAACAATGCTTTTTGCCCTTTTTCGTTAAAGCAAAAAAGTAGCCTAAAGCGAACTTTGGAATTTAAAATATTTGAAAAACGCATTGAACTGATTGTGCTATACAGAACAGAGTTGGTAGAGTTGGCCAGAAGGGGAGATAATCCAATCTTTATCTCAGACTTAACTCTACAATTTGGAATTTGGAAATCGAATGAGTCTGGAGGCAGAGGTTCAATACCAGCCTGTGTTGGGTCTCTGAGATAATGCTTAGATTATCTCCCCTCCTGGTAACCGTGATTCAGAACATGAAACCAGATTTTTTCAGACTCACTTGCAGGAATATTTGACTCTCAGATCTAGAACCAGCTGTGTGTGAGAGAGAGAAGGAAAAACACCCGGATGAATGTTACACCTGAGGAATGTCGAAGAACACAAAGGCCAAAACGTTGGAATAAAAACAACAAGGATGAAGAAACTAATACAAATATATGGCATAGTAGCAATGACTCTTATTTGCATTTCAACAATTGATTATGATTGAAAACTGTAATCAGCAATTTAAATTAATAATAGAAATATTGTAGGTATTTACTAAGTTTGGTTTAGCCTGACACAGGCCCAAATAGTTGGGAGGAGGTTCCACCAACCTTCCAAGTGGAGGAGGGTTTGCTTGCTTTTGAAAATCGATGTTCGAAATACTGGCTTTTTATCTGAATTCGAACACTGATCACAAACACCAGTGGAAGATTTGCAGGTGCCTCGGCCACCCAGCATATCTACAGAAATAATTGAATGTTGGTGTGTCTGTGGGTAAGCTGGAATACATACCTGTGCCTGTATATGTGTATACATATTTACTAAGACCACAAGTATGGGATACCCAGCAGGAATTGAACACACTACATGATGATAATGATCATAGACTAGCTCACTAACCATTGCTCCATGGTAAGGCGTTCCATATATGTGTTTATGAAGTTATATTGACTAGCTGAAAACTTGCAGCATTTTCAGCTAGATGGCTACGTTATAGGGTTAAACAAAAGGATAAAGATTCGGTTTAGCTAACCTGACGGGAACAAAGTAAGGGTCCAGTTTAGCATATATACTTACATTAAAAAATCGAACCCCTTGCTAAAAACTTAAAAAGTTTTGAAATAAAAAAAACAACTAATATGCTAAAAACATCCCCTGAGTTCCCATTAGTAATCAAAGAAAATTTGGCAGTCATAGCTCTAGCCATCCTTGAGTTATGTGAGATAGACAGTGAATTATCGTAAGACTAGCATAGTACCCGTAAAAAATGACGGGATTATTTAAGTATGGATCGGCACTTCTGTGTAGGATCAGAGTATCTCTGTTCAGTGTTGCTCCCCAGCTGTCTGCCTAGGATCAGAGTGTAGAATATGTGCACTCATTGAAATGTTATACATATTGCGTTTTATATGTGAATTCTAACACTCAACAAGGTTTGAGGTAAAAAATCAGTGACCTTCCGGTTCAAAAAGTCATAGGAAAAAGAAATCCTGGGAAGAAAGTTATGGTATACGGTAATGTGCGGTAGGGGAAAAAAAGTCATAACTTTGGTTCCTGTGTAGGAAAAAAATCATTTAAAAAAAAAAGTGTCTCGGAGAAATTTGGCTTAGAAATGTCTTCCCCGAATATAGATCACCCGGGGTGGCAGATCTTGGGACAATGTGTGGATTCGATGGGAGCTGATTGGCTGAGTTGGAAAAGGGAAGCCTTTTGAATATTCTTTTTGGGGGGAAGTCAATCAGTAAAGTCAGAGTAGACGTTTGCTACTACGATCAGCGTCAGTTGACCACGGGATGATGAAGAGAGGTGGCCGGAGAAAGAATGGGGGCGCGAGGGGTAGATGTAGAAAATAGTAATTCGCTTTGTGTCTTCTCATTTTATCGGGCAGTTTCTAAAAACTGCAAATAAATCGAATTACTAAAACACCTATCTTTCGCATTGCCTCGTTATCTTTCGAGATGACCCATCTTCCCATTTTCAGCTGTGACCCGGAGAACCAACGACTGCAGTCTCGTCAAGTACCGGAGGTTCTACAATGGTATCTTGGCGGTGCATCACACAGACGCATCATGGTACACGTCATTCGTAAGAAGATTTCAAAGCAGGTGTCAAAAGTTGCTCAGTTTATAGAATATATGGAAAGATAACTTTGAAAATGAAATGACTATTCAATGTACTAGGTCAGTATCCGTTCCAAAGGTGAACGTTTGGAAGGGGTCGGACTTTGGTGTGTGGAGCAGCCTGTCATAATTGTCATGTTAAATTATTTTCCGTCCGTCGTACGAAACTACGGATGTTTCATCTGGGCTAGGATGAAAAGAATATCAGGTCCGAGTGACGGCTAATACTGGCGGCAAATATATATATATTAGGAATTACAAGACGGGACGTGTGAACAGTGCAATAACTTTATTCAAACTGTAACATATCACAAGTCATAACAAGGGAAATTAACTCTTCCTAACCGGAAGTAGTTATTATCATCAGCAATAACATTGCTGTATATGAAACAACGGCTTCGAAGTATTTCTTGTCTTCAGTATTGCCAATTTAGATATTTTATATCGAAATTTAGTTTCTCGAGAACCACTGATCAAAAAACTTCAAACTCGAGACTGCACTGCCTTGTGGGTTGACTAATATATCTGGCGAATGTCAACTTCGTACACTGGGCAGTTGTCAAGTAATAGCGGTGCATACCCACTCAGAGACACAGCGATTTCAATTGTGGAATGTTGAGTATTTAAACAGAAGCCTTCGTTTTGAATATAAAAGACGATGTAGTTAAGTATTATTTATTCTTAAGATTATTCAGTCAAAATGATAAAGCCTGCTTATAATAATTGTGACAATATATTTTTCTTCGGAACTTTATAAACGTTAAATCAACAAAGTTAATAAAAGAAATCTGAAAAATCAAAATTAATTATTAAATAATTTAAGTTTTTAAAACAATTCTCGGTGAGGTAAAATACTCAACAACATTGCATTTATTTTTGTTTAATACGTTTATACATACATATATATCCAGAATGAATCTTCATAAAACTTGTTTTTGACTTTCAAATTATAAACATTTTTGAAAGTTGAGAAGGTTTTCCAGTGTCGAAAGGTAATACAGTACAGGAATTAAAATCATGGCTCTGTAGCGGACTCATACGCATACGGTCAGCGAGTGGAATCCACTTGACTCATTTTTCTTTGGATTTGGAACAAACCAAACTTTTATTCCGAGAAAATGGGTTATCTCGTCTTTCAGATAGCCAGTTTTCAGGACATGAGAAATCCGTACTTGACTAGAACATAATATGCTTTGCAGACAAGAAATCTAGCAAAATCATGTTTCTTGTCAACTTACATTCCATCTTGGAACTTTTGACGATACCCAGTTCACCTGCCGATATTCTTGACCAGCTACACACCACCACTCACCCCTTACTATAGGTAACCCACGTACGCATTCATGCATACACACACACTCTTTTTCCTAACATCTTCATCAAACTACAGACACTTTTACTAAGTAGAATACTAACACTTTAAAATGCATCCCTTCCTTCTTCTTAGCTAAGAACTACTTTTTGTAGTTTTGTTCATTGTTCTGTAATAAATATACTTATTATCATTACAGCGTATTTTTGTATTTCTTTATTCCCATTGCATTTTGGTTAACATGTGCAAACAGCATTCCTTGCACATGCATATAATTTCATTTCCTTTTACTACGGCAGCAACAGGCGGAGAAAAAAAAATCTGTCTTATGCGCATCGTAACATTACCCTCTTTCTTTCTCTAATTTCATCAGCACGCTAGCTTTACTTACGGGCAGTCAGATCCTTAAAGCTACTATAGGCATTACTACTGCTACTACTACGGCTTCACTGTTAGAGATTACTACGCCGCTACGCTCTTATCATTATTATTGTTTTAACCATAACTTTTATTGGAGTCAGTTATATTAATAAGTGGAGCTAGTTTAATTAATTTCCATAAGCACCTTTTTAACAGCTCAAAGGTTTTTTTTAGAGAACGCATGCGTAGTATTTTCTGAACGTTGAAGGATGTATTTTGTTGTAACATTTCCAAATTTCCCAAAAGGAGGATATTGCAGACAGATTGACTCTGTTGGGCGTGTTGTTAATGATGAGTTGTAAATGTATAAAAGTTTTGGATAAAATATACAAATTACTGAGAAGAATTGTTGATTTGTCAAATATCACTTTGATATATAAATGCGATTTTGTAATTTTTGTAAAAAAAAGAAGTTTTCCGAGTCACGTTGTCAACAAATGGGAGTGGGTCGGTGTAACTACAGCCCGGCTCGTGTCGTCGTGAAGGAAAAGATTTAACGCTTCTTACTGTACATAAACGATCTTTATTACAACGTGTTAGTACAACGTTCTTAGTACAACATTACATTCAGTACAACGTTTTGGTACAACTTTACGTTCAGTACAACGTTTTGGTACAACTTTATGCTCAGTACAACGTTTTGGTACAACTTTACGTTCAGTACAACGTAGAAAACCGCAAATACAATAATAAGGCCGTGAATTTAGGCGAAATACACAAATACACATAAACGGCTAACATCGTAAATCGACATACATAACATAACGTCCACGCTCAAACGAGAAAACTGCAAATACGATGATACTGCTGTGACTCAAGCAAAATACACAAATACATATAAACGGTCAACATCGCAAATCGACACACATAACGCCCACGCTCGAACGCAGAAAACCGCAAATACGACGATAAGGCCCTGACTCAGGCAAAATACACAAATACATATAAACGGTTAACATCGCAAATCTACACATAACGTTTACGTTTGAACGTAGAAAACCGCAAGCACAACAATAAGGCCGTGAATTTAGGCAAAATACACAAATTCACACAAACGGTAAAAACATAGTAAATAACATACGCAGCATTTGAACGCACAATCACTCGATAGCTACAAAAAAGGAATGAGTTCATGACGCTTGTTTGGAGTGGCTATCTAGTTCAAGACGAATTGAACTAGAGCCCCAAAGTTTGAGATAAAGGTGAAACACTCTTTTCTGTTACCGTAATTCGCCTTTGCCGGTTGTAGATTGTCTGGAGGAGAAGAAAATTGTGCGCTGCCCTGAAGGCAGTTTGCAAGACTGGAGGGTGATTTTGCGAGACTGCCATGGTGGAGTCTCGTGGTGCCTTAATATGGGCCAAGAAATGCGTATGTGCGCTAAACACGTATTTTGGATTAACCTTGGAGCCATAAGGTCAAGTTATTCTGACCCCGGCTTCGGCGCGATCAAATCTGGGGTCGCCTTTTACGGAGGAAAAATGTCCATAAATTCACCAGGGGGGGAGGCATGATCCTACTTATGTTCTGATTAGTAGGGACAAGGCCGAACGAAAAACGACTCTGCCTGTCTGTGGAGATCGTTTCTTTATCACGAAGCCACGCCACACCCAACTCTTCACCCCCGGATATCTGGTTCTTTGTAAATTTACTTTTCTCAAATTATACGTGTCTGGCGTAAGCTACACTAGGTCAGTCTGCGGAAGGCCGATTTCGTTCGGAAAACCACGGCCGAATAATGGATCGGCTGAAACGTCGTGTTTACAACAAACAACAACAAGGAGTCCAATCGTCCGAAGAACCATTTGAATATTAATGACCCTTCTCAAAACTATAGGAAATAACGGTTGTTACTCTTAAAAAAGAATACATTATCAAGATGAAATTTCGTTTGGGTAACTTATACAACATACAATTTAAGCAACATCATATTTGCCTCTTTCACACTACTCAACAGCGCGAAAGTATAAAGGGAATACAAATGTCTTAGTTCTTGTGGTGTGTGTTCCTTTTCTACAGAACTCTTTTCGCTATTATGATCTTTTCGAGTTCCCTGTACGTTGCGATATCCGTCGGTATAAATAATCTATTTATCTCCTAAGGGAGAATCTTCCGACTTTCTTGCAGCCATTGCAAACTGAAACAACTTTCTTTACACCACAACCATGCCAAGCACATTCTTAAACAAGTCCAAACCAGCTACTCATCAATATGCATACAAATTTGTTTATTCTTTGAACAGAATTACTTGGCAGAAGTAATGGAGTTGCTCACAGCAATATCGACTGCAAAAAACATTTTTGCTTAAATGATTCGATATACCAGCGTTCGTGTTGCTCGGAGGTTTATTCAGTAACTTCGCAGCAACGTCGAATTTCGATGAGATTCTGACCTTCGGCGAGCAATGCAAGAATCAAAGAAATAATACTAATTCAATGTTAAATAGAGAAGAATTGCTGCTTTTTCGTTAGGCCCCACCAAAAGCTATTAGGTTGGCGCAAAAATAATTGC
>VCCN01005908.1:11584704-11595298 GCA_006491835.1 Architeuthis dux | reverse complement strand
TTTACGTAGATGAAAATAGAAAATTACAAACCACACTTTACATCAAACCCACTGACACACACAACTACCTCCATTTTAAAAGAAAACCTCCGTTCTCGCAGGCACTCAGACTTAGAAGGATATATACAAACAATAATGAACTTAAGAAAAATACTGTTCTATTTATAAAACAGCACGAGGCTACCGTTAGGATTTGGTAAAGTAACAAACCAATAGGACTATTACTATCCCCAGAGAAAACACCCTTAAACTAGCAACACTAGTTTTTAACAACCCCCCCCCCCCCATTTACTCGAATAATGATGCGCCGCTGGGACATCCTAAAACTTAAACCAGAACTAAGTCAGCTTTTCCAAGAACCAGGTCTGTTTTCGTACCGATGTTCCCTAAACATTAAAGACATGATAGGGAGCAATACCATGATCAATAACACAGTCGTACAAAAGGCACCTACCATAAAATCCGTCAAGTTTTGTCAACCTTGCAACAGAAAGAACATTTTGTGCTGTAACGACCTTCTTTCCGCAGACACATTCACTAGAGCCACTACGAAGAAGACTAATAAGATCTACCACAATTATAATTGCAGAAGCAAAAACGTCATCTACCTCCTGAATTGTACCCTCTGCAATATGAAATACATAGTTACGGCCGAATCACAATTTAACATTAGACTTAAAACATTAAACCACAATCAAATACTGCTCGTAGAACAACACTTCAGACTACCAAACCACGACTTTAATAGGGACGTTAAATTCATTATCATTGAAAAAATGGAAAATGGCTTACCCAACACCAACACCTTTACTTTAGAAACACACGAATACCGATGGATGCTGCGCTTACAGAGTCTAACACTAAAAGGACTAAACAGCAAATTAAATCACTCGAACAACATTTAAAACTCACAGACACAGACGAACCCGTCTCTACAAATCATATAACAACAACTGAATTACCAATGACTACACCCATCCCATTCACATACACACATGATATCTTCTCATCTATAGACCCGATCATTATGTGTTGGTATAACTGCGAATACAATGGACATTCCATTACCTTTCAATAAAATGTGGTAGACTTATCTATACACATGAACTTCGCTATATACTCTTTTTCCTATCTGCCATGTATGAAATTATCACGATTACCATTATTATGATTATTAGTATTAATATGATCTTGGTTATTCTGATGGTTTCCCACTTTGACACACCCGTTTGTTTAATTCTATTTCTGCCCACATTTATTTAACCCATTCCCTTCACTTGTATGTGTATATGTACGGTTGCTTCTCCATGACTTACTAATTCAGCGTATACGTGAGTTCATCCCCGATAGGATATACATATCAATTCCACACACACCCATCCGCACATACACACACATTTACACTTGCACATACCCATACACACACATACCCATACACCCATTCAACCCCCCCCACACACACACTTACACACACACACACTTACACATACACACACTACACACACACACACACACACACGTGTCCCCACAAATACCCACACATCCATATACTCATCCACAATCTAGCACGCACGTAGACACCCACGTGGCTTTAATCACTTGACAGCGGGAGACAAAAAATACACCAAACTAACTGATAACACCAGCATCAGAGTCTGGACACGATAGTATAGTCCGATTAAAACTGATAAACCTATAAATTACACGACAGCCCACACTAACTCATCCACATACCCACAAACACGCACACCCTACACGCACTAACATAACGAGACACACACTGATCTTGCTTGCACACAAATCTGAGCCCCGACTGTACTAACATGTACATGTTACAGTCATTCACGATGCATGAATGTTTTCTCTCACTTTCAAAATGGCGCTGATGATGTCACACACGTCTATTACGACACACGTCTAAACTGCAGTCCGCAATACCGAAAAGAATAAATGAAAGGATAACAAATAATAATGAACTCTTTCATACATATACTCCTGGTTTGTCTTAAATCTATTTGTACATCTCTCTCTCTCTCGTTTTTCAATTGTTTTCTGCAACATAAACATTTACGCACATATTGACATCTCCTAATTTGAATTTGACCGTTCGCTAAATCTAAAGCCTGACAGGTGGCCTAACGGTTAGCAGCACGGAAAATGGAATCGGCGAACCGAGTTCAAACTCCGACATTAATGGGAAAGGCATGAATTCAATTCTCCCCTAAGCTGTGGGTAAATAGCAGGGCAGTTAGAGCCCATTATCTCTGCAAGGCTGTCCATCTTTGCTACAAACTATAAATGGGTCTCCATAGATCGTTCGAGAAATGGAGACATATTCATTATCTCATGTGTCGCGCGACACGGGAGCAACTGAGTTTGAGTCCGAGTAAATCTAAAGCCCCAACAAACTATTGGTTTTTAATGGACGACATAAAAGATATGGCGTCGTTTGGACACAAGTCTTTTAATTTTCACCAAGTCAGATATTTACGTCATTAACTACCCAACGCCAATGGAAGCTTTTGTTTGTGATAGAGAGAATGGCAGAACTGAATGGATGAAATAAAACTATTGTGTGTTTCCACAGCTTCTAACAATCCCTGGTTAGACGAGAGAGGGAAAAAAAGAGATTAAATGATCAAAGAACAACTCACTGGGGAAGAATGGGCAGACAGTTATTGCTTCCTTTCAATATCTTTTCGATCTTTAATGTTCGGTTATTTCTGTCGGCTACAAAATGTCCCCATGCGTTGATAGCATCTTTGATTCTATACCAACTTTTTTCGTGTACCAACCAGTCATTTGCATTTTGTCTTTTAGTTTGGCTTCCGTGTTTTATTACCTACCACCCCCGCATATCACTACATATGGCGGATTGCATTTATAAACGGCAGAAAATCAATACGTAAAAAAAAAGAAAAAGTAGATAGATAAAAAACAAAATAAAGTGACACAAACTGCCGAGGTACCTGAAGCTTAGTGGTATTCAGTCCTGGGTCAATACTTGCTGTGTGTGATTCCAGTCTTGCAGAAAAACCCTTGTGGCTTTGTAGCAGATCAAACTATGCTTAGGAAATATTTATGAACATACTGTTGTAATCGCGTTTGGTTGCAAGGTATTGACGAACAATTGTCCAAAATAAGTTCCATCGGAAAACGTGTGCCTTCCAGGTGACCGTCGGGAAGACTGATTGTGTCCTATTTATTTGCCCCCTATTCCCTTATGCACTGGCCGAATGTGATTGGTCGATTTGAAAGAGATACTGATGATGATTGGCCTAAACGGGAGCCAAGAGTGAGGTATGAATCGTAAAAAGATTTGCCCCTTTTACACATTTAAAACATAACAATATGAAAGTCAAGTTTAAGTAAAAGTCCAATTTTGAAATCAGTTTTCATAGCAAAACTGACACAGAATTAATTTCACGCTTTATGATCTGAATCATTATCACTGGTCCCATATCCGAAAATAAAAATCTGTCAAAAATCTGTGTTTAAAAGAGAACAATGTTTATCATGCGTTTGCGTCTACGTTTTATTCCCATGTTTTATCGGAAGGTATTTTTTATTAGATATCTTTTATAATTACAAACATTGTTTTAAAATGATTCAAGTACTAAATAAAATCGGAGAACTGGAATGGCTTGCGAGTACAGGCCAAACGCCTTTTTACGCGATTAACCCATCAACTGCAAATTACGGAAATTACAGTCAGTTCTATGGCTAACACAATAAAATTTCCGTTTTATTAATGGCAACTCAATTCTATCTGTGAGTCATAACTTTTATCTTGCCATGGCTAATTTATCTTGTAATGGACACTGGCTTTTATCCTGCAATGGATACCTATTACTCTTCACCATCTGTCGCAGTTAATGGGTTAATTCGTCTCAATTGTTTCTGGCGTAAGACTAGTTCGCATTAAGTAAACCATCTATTCTATTACAAAAGGGAGAGAGGATAAACATTTCAGTGGCGTAGGATTATTAGTCAATAATAACATCGCAGGCAACGTTTTGACAGTATATCAGACAGAATAGCTTGGATAACAGTTAGATTAGACAAAAGATAAACACTAAGTGTAATCCAGGTCTACGCGCCTACCTCGAAAAGTTCTGACCGAGAAATTGAAGAGTTTTATGACGACATCAGTAAGACAATGGACAGAGAGAAGACTAATTACACAATACTCATGGGAGACTTTAATGCTAAGGTAGGTCAAGGAAAAGTTAACGAATCTAGTATAAGAAAATAGGGAATAGGACAGAGAAATGCTAGTAAATTTCGCAGAAAGATACAGTTTAAAGATAACTAATACATTCTTTCAAAAACGGGAAGGTCAAAAGTGGATTTGGAAAAGCCCAAATGGCACAACGAAATCGACTTCATACTAACTGACAAGATAAATAACATCAAAGACGTTACATAAAAACAAAGTAGACATAGGAAGCGATCATATAATGGTAGCGTGCAGAACTAAATATAATTGAAAAGAATAAAATGATTTTTAAGAAGAGATGCCCAAATAAGATAGAGATAGAGAACGTTAGCAACTTCAGAGTAGCGATAGATTTCAGGCCTTGTGGAATAGCGACAGTGACATAGAGGAATATAGATATATATAATTAAAGAAGAAGCAGTGATGGTAGGCAGTACAAATGTAGACAATAATACAGGGAAATACTCTAAAGCAACATTAGAACTAATCAAACAGAGGAGAAATATGGAGATAGAAACTAAAGAAGACGAAAACAAAAAACGCAGAACTTAACAAATTAACAAATTAATAAATAAAAGAACGAGAAGAGAAAAAAGAAAGGAAAACACAAAGAGGATAGTAGAGGCTATCAGAAAGGGGGGGAGTTTAAAACACGCTCGATCCGCAGACCATACCGGCAAGCAATAGATGCTTGCACTAAAGGATAAAAAGGGCAAGATCATAAAAATAAGGACAAATTGACAAAAGTAACTGAAGAATACTATGAAAGTTTGTACGCTTCAAAAATAAAAACTAATAAACCCATAGATACTAGCGATATCTCAGACATAACAGTAGAAGAAGTAGTATTTGCATTAAGAAATATGAAACTCGGTAAAGCCCCAGGCAAAGATGGCATAACAACATACCTTCTAGAAGATGCAGGAGAGATCTTGCACAAAGGACTAAACAACTATTCACACAATGCATGGGAGAAAAAAAAGTTCCTAAAGACTTCTGTCTAGGAATAGTAATCCTACTCCACAAGAAAGGAGATAAGCACGCCCCCGGCAATTACCGCCCTATTACACTATTACCTAACATATATAAACTATTCACACAAATAATCACAAACAGATTAACAGGCACTCCAGACGAAAACCAACCACGCGAGCAGGCAGGCTCCAGAAGCGGCTACTCAACAATAGATCACCTACATGCAATAAATCAACTAATCGAAACGTCCTTAGAATACAACAAACCATCGTAGATTATGAAAAAGCATTTGATTCGGTAGAACACACGACAGTCTTCAACTCAATGCGAGAACAAGGTGTTAACGAAAATTACATACAAATCATCCAAAACATATGCGAAAATGGCACCGCAATAATTAGACTACATAAAGATACGAACAAGATAAAGATAGCCAAAGGAGTAAGACAAGGCGATACAATATCACCTAAACTATTTACAGCTAACCTTGAAAGCATCTTTCGGAGAACTGACTGGGAGGGGATGGGAATACACATAGATGAAGAATACTTAAGCCACATAAGATTAGCCGATGACATTTCCATGACATCGGACGCATCCGAAGAATTACAAAACATGTTAACTGATCTAAATAGGGAAAGTAAAAAAGTAGGCTTAAACATGAACAGAACAAAGACAAAGCTAATGTTCAACAATAAAGTCCCCCAAAGGCCATAAAGATAAAGGAGAGTCTCTAGAAGAGGTCGATGAATACATCTACCTAGGACAGGTAATAAAGCTAGAGAAAGACCATGACTGCGAAATAAAACGACGCATAACGATAGGTTGGGAAGTATTTGGCACGAATAGAGACATTCTGAAGAGCACCTTGCCAATGTGCCTAAAGTGTAAGGTATATAACGGCTGCATAATACCAGCCATTACTTATGTATGCGAAACATGGAAACTAGCAGAGAGCCATGGAAAGAGCATTGAAAAAGATCAACATGGATCAGAGGGAAGACTAGAGTGAAAGATATTATGCAAATAATTAAGCAGCAAACATGGAGATGGGATGGACACCTAGCAAGAAGAGATGGAGCAACAGACCAATGGATTGGTGCCCATGGGACAGTAAACGCAGTAGGGAAATACCAGACACAAGATGGATGGATGCGATAGAAAGATTTGCCGGTACGATATGGCGGAGGTTAGCACAATCGAGGTCGTCATGGAAGGAGATGGGAAAGGCGTTTGTCCAACAGTGGACTTATAATGGGAGATGATGACGATGGTTAAGCAGCAAAAATGAAGATGGGCTGGTCACCTAGCAAGAAGAGATAACAATAGATGGGGGAAAAGACTAACCGATTGGAGCCCATTGGACATTAAACGCAGTTTAAAAAGACCAGGCACAAGATGGGGGGACGAGGTTTGCCGGTAAGACGTGGCAGAGGTTAGCACAAGATAGGTCGTCATGGAAGGAGATGGGAAAGGCCTTCGTCCAGCAGTGGACTTATAACGGCTAATGATGATGATGATGAGAATCAATGCGAATAATTACAATGAATCGACGTCCTTTCGCGGTAACTGAATCATCATCATCATTTTAGCGTCCGTCGCCAGATCTCTCTATCGCGGGCGTCGCCTCGCCAATATCTCCTGAACCTATCTAAATCGTCACGCCATCTTATTTTCTGCTGGCTACAATTTCGCATACGATCTCCGGAGAGCTACGTTGTGAGTCGTGATGTCCAGCGGTTGTCTGACGTTTTTGCAACATGGCCTGCCCATTGCCATTTTCTAATGGATTTTAATATACTGTGCTGTCTCGTGGTCTCTCTATGTGATGTTAAGCACGATCCTCTCTTGTGCACGTTGCATGGTTCTTAGTTTGAGAGCCAATCTTTTAACCAAAAGATTGACTGAATAATCACACGCCTAAACGGGAAATGGTCACAATTTTACAAATTGCCCTAACTGAACTTCGCGTTGATTGAGAATTGTTCATACTTGAGCGTATGTAGTATAATGCCGGTAGTATTTCTTCTCGTCGATGTGAGGGAGAGACGTCTCGTCGTTGGGTTGTACCTTAAAGGGAGTGAACATTCTGTGGAGGGAAATATATTTGTCCATACCGGAGAAAAGGGCCCTCTCACGTGGTTGGATAGAAAGACGACAAAATTCATTGATTTGAATTGAAAACATGGGTTCGTTTTATTCCCGTTCATAGCTTCGATGCCAGGCCGATTCGCGGGCCACCAAGGGTATTGACTTTTGATTTTCTGTAACGAGTTTCTGCACTGAAGGACGGACAGTGATTGTAGCAGTTCAAAAATCAAGTTTCTTCCTCCTTCTCCTCCCTCGACCTAACTGGTTTTACCCGTCGCTCCTGTATGTCGGATGCTAACTAACTCTAAACTTTCGCTTTTGAAAAATCACGGCCGGCCTTAAACCACTCTAGTTGGTCGAACGTATTTTCTTTGTTCTGACATCGTCGGCCGTTTGACCTATTTTCTAGCCCCGCAAATAGGATATGGCGTGTTGGTCACGTACACACTATTATCTCCAAAAACGTGCGAACACACACAACCAGAGTATATTTCATCACAGGTACATTGTGGCTGAGACATTTTCGTCTTTCCCACCAGTACTTGAGGTTGATGTTCTAGCATAGGCAAAAAGCCAGAATTTCACATAATGATTTTTAAGCACTACTTGACGCAACATAATCTTACTACGCCCATTTTTCTCTTCTCGACTCGTGCAGCACTAAACTGAGCTTAGTAAGTATCAATAACATTACGTTGTATTTTGCTGGGATACCAGCAACATGTGACTGTTTGAGAATTGTTTTTGCTTGGCTGTATCTTGTGACTGAGATAGTTGTGTATTTCCTACCGAGGCTAGACGTTTCATATTTGTGAGTGCCTGCCTTTTATGTATCGATGTGTATACACTTCACTCGCATCCACCTTGTTTACTATATTCTTCTAAAATTGTCTTTTACGATCGATGGAATTTGGAGCCGAATCATTTTTTTTTATTAATGTAGAGCCAGTTTGGAGTCTGCTAAGAAAGTTATTTCGTGTCAATTCTCTTGAGGAACCTTTGAGATTCTAGAAACATGATTCCAAAAATCGAGTGCTGGTGAAATTCACCCAGTTCACTGGGAGGTCACGGATTTTACGCGTGGCTCAGGGGAGGACAATTCCAAGAGCACACAAGCAGAGGCACCGAATATGACGTGTATGGGATGGGAAGCGCATTCCCTCTCAGAACAAGGTTTGACATTCCAAGATACAACAGAATATTACTGACAAAAACTATTTTCAGACGAATGAAACACGATCGAAATACGACACATGACTCGAAAGTGATATCTTCTTGGAAAGTTGTTTCCTTTAAACGACTTTTGCAAACATTTAGAAAATATTTTATAAGATTGTTTTGTTTACCTTCTGAACATATGTTCCAGCGTTGGATTGTTGTTTTAAATGTATGGTAATATATTGTTCCAAAGTGTTTTACGCTGTAAAAATCAATTATTGGAGACAGGTATTCCTCTCACGATCTGTTCGGTTTACAACGTCTGAGACAAGCCACATACATCATCATCATCATCATCATCATCATCATCATCATCATCATCATCATCATCACATGTCCACTGTCGGACAGAGGCCTTTCCCAGATTTTCCCATGCCGACCAAGACGGTGCTAACTTCTGCCATGTCTTACCGGCAAACCTTTCTATCTCGTCTCTCCATCTTATGTGCTTACTATCCCTTGGTCACCACTCGACTAACCTTGTGCACCATCTGTTATCTTCACTTCTTACTATCTGTCCTGCACATCTCCATTTTTGTCGCTTAATTATATGATATCTTTTAACTTGGTCTGCTCTCGGATTCATGTTGACCCTTTTCTATCTCTTAGAGTTATTCCTAACATTGCTCTTTCCATTGCTTTGTGAGTGACTCTGACTTTGTTTTCAATTGATTTTGTTAGTTACCATGTTCCACATCCGTACGTCACAGCTGGTATTATACATTCATTGTAAACTTTACGTTTTAAGCATATTGGCAATGTGCTTCTTTTCAGTATATCTCTATGTTTACTAAATGCTTTCCAACCAATTACCACACACACACACACACACACACACACAGACGGTGTCTCAGAAAAATGTACTCACATTTTGTTTGCTAATGGCTGCTCTGGTTATTACCTGAAACTTAAATAAACCCTCCCACAAGAAAGACTAAATAGAATAAAACATTTTTATTTTCTTATGGAAGAATCAGAGTAGCTATTAGCAAACAATAAGTGAGCACATCTTTCTGAGACACCCTGTACATATATTGTGACAAGCAGACGACAACTTCTGCGTTACTAGAGACAGGCGGAAGATATTAGGCTAGGAATCTAGTAACAGCCACCATATTGCCGAGACTGCAATCTAATTTAGATCTTTCTAATCGGTCTATAACCATATGTACTGTTAGCTTTCTAGAGATTTAGATATGGAGACGCAAAACAATTGCAAGGAGACATTTCTGAAATGTCAGAATATCACGACGAAGAAAATGAAGAGTGAAACTGGAAAGAAATGTTATAACCGTTCAATAATATGAAAATTATTGTTTGGTGATTGTATTTCGTTTGGTAAGAGGGTGGCAGCTGCAATTCTATGATAACTTGTTAGCGGGGCCCATGCGCATGCGTAACAAATTATCCGAAAAGTAGAAATACCTGAAAGGGGGATTAACCCATCAACTGCGCATGACGGTAACTTCCGTCATGCGCAGTTCTATGGCTAACTCTATAAAATTTCAATTTTATTGTGATTCATGGCAACTCAGTTCTATTTGTGAGTCAGGGCTTTTATCTTGCAATGGACAAGGGCTTATATCTTATCAATGGATAACTATTACTCTGCACCGCCTTATATCTGTGAGTCAGAGCTTTTATCTTGAAATGGACAAGTGAAAATAGATGTTACCGATCGTAACAGGTAAAATATTATCAGAAGAATGTCCAACAAGCCGCTGGATTAAACCCCACCCCGACTTCTATTCCAACTGAAGATGATTACTGCAACTTTTGTATTTATATAATAAATAAAATCATATTTATATAACACTTGTCAGTTTGGCTCAGTTGGTTAGATAGCCGCTTAGCAATGATTTGGTCCTGATTTCAAATCACGGTAGCGAAATATCAATTTTAACGTGACGGGATAGACAAACAGTGAAGAGTTTACTCCCCTAAATTTGGTGAGGATTGGTCTCGTTCTTCCATATTTCTAAAATTCAGGATTCTAAACTTTTCTTCTAGACATAGCCAGCGTTTCCCGTTTATTCGGTGGACGAGCGAGGGCTAAGATGGACGATTTGATTTGTGGGGTTAGTCCCTTTA
>VCCN01005908.1:11470009-11484298 GCA_006491835.1 Architeuthis dux | reverse complement strand
TAATAATAGTAATTTCTATTTAAAAACCATATTGATAGCTAAAAGGCAGTAAATTTGTATCCAGGGCCATTAGTCGGTGTTCGAGTCTATGTAAAAATCAGTATAGAAAATTGATTTTCAATGTACGCAAGACTATTCTCCCCTCAGATAATTGGCGCTGCACTTTCTTCTCATCCCCCCAGTAGTCAGTACATTGCGGCACTGTCCACGTGTTCTATCGATTTAATGTGGCGCATTTGGTCCATTAAGTAATAACGAGAGCTTCACAATTGTGACCCTGTGCCAGACTAAAATAAGTGTATATCCATCTAACTATTCACATAACAGGCACTAGTCAAGGTTGATAATAGGTGAAACAGTTTGTTGCCCAAGAGCTCACTCAACCACCCTCTTCGTCCTCAATCATCGGGGCATGCCAGCGACGAGACTGATTTGTCAAGATATATGATGATGGGACAGAGCGCTGGGAAGTAGATTCATGCTTTTCTGTCTATCCTAACTTACTAACCATTGCTCTTCGGGGAGGAGCATTTATTATTTACTTGCTTAGTTTAGTTTGGAACAAGGCCACACATATGGGTCACTTAGTGTGGATAGAACTCACTGCAGTTTGTTCGATTAGCTCGTTAACTATTGCTCCTCGACGAAGCGTTCAGCTTTATTTTATATCGATATTTATAAAAGTTAGCTTCGTCTGTCACAATAGCACAACTATGTGTCTCCCAGTGAGGTTCGAACTCACAACAGAAGTAATAGTCAGCGAGACTAGCTTTCTGAATATTGATATACGGAGCGGTGTTTTAAGTACTTATTAAGCTGAGTTTAATCTGACCCAAACCCACGAGGGCGGGGCACTCAGTGAGTCTAGACATCCCTACAGTAATACAGGTCTGCGATAGAGGCTTGCTTGGCCATTGTTGTGTGTGGTATTGATAGCCAAGGGAAGAGTCTTTTCGCTTGACTGGAAATCAAATTTACTGATTTGTTTGAAAGGTTTAACCTGAATATCAAGAGTATTGGTTAGTCTGATTGTAGGTGAAGCGTCATCATTGATTACCACTTCCGTTGGCGGTCATTGTTTAACGCATGCGCACAGAGTAGACAGTGAAAATATGGAGTGGAGAAAATACTTCAGACACACTGCACCGCCTAAGAACTTGCATTTTCACAATGTTCCAGTTTAAACGCCTGTTAAATACACAATGCAGACGATTTGGAAGCTATTGTTTTGCGATTCCCTTTCTGTAATGATTTTTATAGAATTTCAGTGCTTCTTTCTTGATTTGATTTATTCTGTTCATTTGTTGGGAACGAAAAACATTTCATTTGTTTTATAAACGCCATCGGATATGGCGTGCCTATTGGATTGCTGTGACAATGGGAAAATTAATTAATACTGTCTTGAAACCTTACCAGTCTTTCCACCTCGGAAAAAAAGAGCCTAGGCATAAGATACTCAACTTGATTAAGTTCAAATGAAATTGAACGATGCACGCACACATACACACACACACACGCTCATAAAAGGAGAACTAAATATAAAGACATTGATACATTTTAACTAAAGCGTATCTGTTTATATCCATATATACCAAGACATGAAATCAGATGATGGATAATTTTATATCCGACAGAATATGATAATTAAAATGACATTTATTAGTTGAGTACCTATATTTTCCCGGCGCCGGTGTGAGCGACTGCCAAACGAGCGGCCTAAATCGTAAATGTGAATAAATCCCCGCACGGAGTTCGTTTCTTTATTCATATTTACGATTTAGGCCGCTCGTTTAGCAGTCGCTCACACCGGCGCCGGGCAAATATAGGTTCTCAACTAATAAATGTCATTATAATTATCATAGCAAGACATGGATACGTAAATACATATATACATACATGTAGGAGGTGCGAAGTAGCGTAACGGTTATCAGCACGGAAAACGGAACAGGCTGACGGTTTGTGTTCATTGAGCACTACAGTAGTCCCCCCTCCTTATCGGCGGGGGATGCGTTCCAAGATCACCAGCGGATGCATGAATCCGCGGATAATACTGAACCCTGTATATACTAAGCTTTTCCTATACATACCTACCTATAATAAAGTTTGATTTATGAATTAAGCAAAATAAGAGATTCACAACAAGAACTAATGATAAAACTGGTCTGGTTAATCAATCAATAGAAACCGTCACGTCACCAACGTCTTTTGGCAGCATGCCACGTTGGGGATGATCAATTAAAAAATTGGAAAAGGGCTGATCAATGAATAAGTTACTTCTCTCGCATTCTGTTGGGCAGTGATCACTAAAATGTCTAAATTTTCAAATAAGAAGCGGACACAAACTAAGGGATCAATTTAGTATCTATCTTATCGGGATATCTTTTAGAGTATAGAGACAATTATATGTGTCATTTGGTACATGCAACATTCCCAAACCATAAAAATCCGATGACACGTGAAGATTCGTCACTTTCTGGAAAAAATGGCTATTCTGGGACAAATCAAAATCAACTCTTTAACATAAATCAACGCAAATTGTACGAAATAACTGAAGTGTCGAAATCTACGGGATACATTCTTCACACGTCAATGTAGATTAAAGAGTACAGTAGTTCAGTATATTGTTAAATCTATGAAAAGAAATGTTTTAAAGGTTTTTGGTTAAAGATTTACTGAAATTGTATTAATTTGTATTTGATAATAAATGTTTTGTTTTTTAACCAATTAAATAGGAAACTCCATGTTCCCATCTTTATATACTTGATACTAAAACTGAAAATGGACTTATTTAAATTGTTTACAAGTTTATATATATACTGTATATAGACAACCTGCTGATTCAGCTAAATTGTTTTATTCTCATTGTGCTCCAATTAATCAGACTCTATTTTACCGTAAAAGTACGTACTTGCGTGTGTATGTGTGTGTGTGTGTATGTGTGTGTGTGTGCGTGTGTGTGTGTTTGGTATCTGCATGATATGTCTTGCACACAAGATCCCTTCAGACTCTTTTATTGCTTGCTCATTCTGCTTTGATTCTCTGTGTCCAACGCAGGACAAACATCAAACGACAATAATAATGGCGCCCCTCCTTTTTTACGCAAAGATGAAATAACTTTTCATTCGCATATCAACCAATCACATTTCAGCACCCCCCCTCCCCACAACAAAACATAGTCGATCAAAGGGAGGTTCTTGACTTGGCAAGCGTCACGAATTTTCACAATTCATATTTTAATTTATAAATCAATACTGTCATTATTTTAGGTCATGCAGGTAAAATATCTTTGTCACGGTCCTGATGAAAAGGTTGCTAAGTTTTAAAGAATAAAAAGAATATTTTACAGGTCTGCTTAGTCACTCAATAGAAAATGTCATGCGCATGCAGTGATCACTAAAAAAAGTCTGAATTAAAAAAAAAGAATAAGCGTGAATGCTGCCAGACACAAATTAAGGGACAAATTTAACATAAACCCATATTGTAAAAACCTATTTAGGGGGAGAATTTTCAACAAAAAAAGAAATAAAAAAGGAATTTCTTTTCTAAACATAATAAGGGGTAAATGTTTATGTTTTCAGCCCTCTAGCTCCATTAGTGCGGCCTGTACGCATGATGCATACATAGCCAGCCAGACTCGGTTGAAAACTGAAGAAGCCTATGTTGACAGTTTTGGTGACAGTTTTGGTTGACACTTTCTAATAATGGGCGTTTTCTGTTTCTTACCCCTCGTCATCGTTTGCAAAGAAATCAATAAGCTGTCACGTTTGACTTACTTATGGAACAGAGACTCTCAACACCACGTAAACCTTTGCAGCAACGCGTTATGAACAGACGGAACCTCGCCGTTGAGCAGTAGGTAGCAAACTGATCTCACGGACCATTACTATGATAATGTGTTCGATCCTCACTGTGTCCCCTACATTTGTACTGTAATAAGCTAAGCAAATATCAGAAACCGCCAAACAGAACTGTCACAAAAACTGTCAACATAGGTTTCTTCAGTTTTTAAGTTGGTCTAGCTGGCTGGCTATGTATGTATCACGCATACAGGTCGCACCAATGGAGCTAGAAGGTTGAAAATTTAAACATTTACTCATTATTATGTATAGAAAAAATTCCCCCCAATATAGGTTTTTAGTAGGGGGTTCAATTTAGAATGTAATTCTATGCTAAATTGGCCCCTAGTTTGTGCTCACGCTTGTTTTGTTTTTTTAAAATTCAGACTTGTTAGTGATCCAGCAAAAGGCGAGAGAAGTAACTTATTCCTTGGTCACCCCTTTTCCCAATTTTTAATTGATCATCCCCAACATGACATGCTGCCAGAAGACGTTGGTCTCGCGACGGTTTCTAGAAAGTGACTAACCAAACCTGCTTTTGTTCGCGTCACCTTGGAGTAGTGGTTTGCAAGTTAATCTTGCAGATCCTTTCTACTGTATTGAATTTGATTCTCACTGGTTAACTCACATTTGGAACCTTGTGCCATACTAAGTAATGCTTAGTAAAAAAAGTTAATATTTGCATCAAACTCTTCTTATAGATGTGGATTGCCGTGAGGGCTGAGTTAGTTGTGCATCTAACACCAGCGCCAATAGTGTTCGAAATCAGGTAAAAGCCAGCATTTAGAATGCTAATTTTCAAGCCAGTTCCTTCTAATAATGGAAAATAAACTTCTTTTTATAATTTCCCCACTGATCTGGCATTACGTGCTGCCAGGGGTGGAATGATCTTAGTCTGGCAGCCCAGTCTTGGCCTTCTCGACAACGTAAAACGTATTCGGCACTGTCCTAGACTTCTTCCCTGTGTGTGTTTACATCCGTTAAAAAGAGTTGTTTTCTCAGAGCTTCGAAAATGACGTCCGTTTTCTTTGATTTCCAGACGCGATCGACTCCAAATAAATAATAGATACATAACCAAATAATCACTTTTTGATTACATCCGTTAAAAACCGTTGTTTTCTTAGAGCTTCGAAAATGACAGCTGTTTTCTTTGATTCTTAAACTTCAAAATCATTTTAAAAGTAGTCCCACTCGCCAACTAAGAAAATTGGTCCAACAAACCTTTCATCTCCCCCCCCTCTCTCTGCCATGTCTCCTCAGGATGTGGACGATCGTGGCTCTCCACAATAAACTGTGCATTGCCATAATTGCTACTTCGGTGTGGATGAGGACGGTGGTTAGCAACCCAGTAGGAATACAATTAAGACCTATCAAAGGGCGGATAGACTCCAATAGTCAACAGCCAGCTAACTAGAGATGATGTCTCGATAAAAATACCGTGGAGAAGGCAATGGGAAACCTCTCCCCTATCCCTTCCAAGAATACTTTTCATATTCTCCATTAATCGCCATTTCTTCTTGTGTCGGACTAAGATAAGCTTATTAAATATATGGGCGCCTACCGCCTATTCTCGCAGGCCATTCACTAGTGTAATAAGTACCAGCCTCAATAGGTTTCCTACTTCCATGGCCTTGTGCCAGATTAAGCTAAGTTTAGTAAATAATGACTGTGCATTCTGTTTGCTTACCGTTTTGCGATGTTCAGCAACCTTTTCTCGTAGACCAGTTCACTAGTGTAATAAGTACCAGCCTCAATAGGTCTCCTACTTCCATGGCCTTGTGCCAGATTAAGCTAAGTTTAGTAAATAATGACTGTGCATTCTGTTTGCTTACCGTTTTGCGATGTTCAGCAACCTTTTCTCGTAGACCAGTTCACTAGTGTTGTGAATTAGGTCCTCCCTGAGTGCCTTTTTCATTCAATTTCTTTCTTTCTTTACAGGTTCTACCCTATTCTCTTTTGTTGGCGAAGTTCAAATTCCAGCTGGGAAATCGCTTGGGAAAGGTATGAATCAACTTCCTGTACCGCTGCTATGTGTAGAATAGTGGGGCAGTTGGAGCCCTTTAGCCCTGTAAAGCAGTCCATCTAAGAGAAGGCTACTCTGACAAAACCTACAGCTTGGCAGCCGCCTTGGCTGTATTGGTCCACCAAACCTGTGAGGAAGGACACTAAGCCCAAAGAGTTGACTCGGTGTGCACAATCTGATTTCTACTTGATCTTCGCAAGTGTGGAATAGGGCAACAACAATATGGCAAATGTCAGACTACCATCTAAAACCAGAGGCATAAGCGTTGATGGACGGACCTGTGATCTTCGTCTTAGTAGTTAGGAGTAGTAGAAAATACAACTTGAACATCTGTCGTTTTGGTTGAGAGTTTTCACTTTATTTGGAATGTTGGTTTGAAAGGGAACAAGATGTTGAACAATGGACGAGGTTTCTTCTTCAGTCAAACAAGGAACCCATTTCGTTTGACCACCCCCGACCACACAGAAAGGTGAGAATGTTTTTAACAACCCCTCTCTCGGAATCCGTGTCTTATTGACTGTCTCTGACTTCTGACCCCCACTGTGGCTAGTTTGTCGATTTTTACACGTTTTCATCGTAATCTTGACGTATACATAAATAACGTATCTATATTACGTGCTTTGCTTCCATTCGACCACGTACAATATTGACATGTACTTTGATTATATCATCATGACTTTCTGTGGTCAAACCATGCTATTGAATATAATACGCTATCCTAACACTGAGTGGTTTCACCTCGTCTGGCTACATGTCTAAATTTACTTCTTGATATTGAACTTGTGGCATCCGCCCTATACATACCTGATTCTTAAGATAGGCTATTTCATCCACAACAGACGACCGGCAAAACCCTTGTAACAATGTTAATTACATGATTAATAAGATGTTGTAACTACAACATCTGGGAGAAGAATATTCGCTATGAAATGCAAAGTTCCACCTTTCTGGAGATGCTTCAACCAACCGTAGTACTCTGTCACCGGAAACTTCTATTTCTATTCCCAGAAGCATTCCAATATCTCCGTTTGCCAGTCTAGCACTAGAACTTGAACTCTTAATTTCGAAATTTCCGGTTCATGGAATCACTATGATATAATAATGTAGCAATTCCAAGTCTGATAAGTAAAAGAAGTGGCAGAGGTATACGTAACTGAAGCACGCTTGACTATTGTTATAAAATATCGACCGTTTTTACTGCTATTATTGAACACCTGATATATATTGCTCATAGAATTATCTCCCTCCAATGAATTGCGCTATGCAAGCTAAAATGACCATCGGCCATTTTATTTCCGTCTGTTTTCTTAAATTGCATTTACAACTTCATCTCGCTTTCAGATTTTCAGCAACAATGGTTCTTTTATCATCCATTCACGCTCTGAAACAATTGAATCTATGACATCATTTAGCAACTAACCGCTTCTTGTTTTCTTCCTCATTTCTTTTGTCTCTTTTCTATCTTTATTTTGGGTATCGAAACTCCAATTAATTTTCTGATTTGACCAGTCAATTCTTTCCAGCGGGCTTTTCTATTCTTGAGATCTTCAAACCGTTACATTTCTTCCCACGACGATCGGAATTACACCAAGAACATCATGAAGATGACACACTAAGAACGGCCAGATTTGGATCCGAGCCATTTAAAGATACATATTTGTAATCAAGTTTACACACACACACACACACATTATATATATATATATATGATAATTATGAAGACATTTATTAGTTGAGAATCTATATTTGTGAATATGTGTGAACGACTGCTAAACGAGCTCCGTGCGGGGATCGAAACCGCGACCACCCTGGAAGCAAGCGTATACGCAGGTTCTGCTCAACCAACCGAGCTAACGAAGTTCTCATGGTAGGCTGATATCTCTACTTTCACGTTCGTATTTAGGCACGAATATATAAATATATATATGACCAGTGTATTGGTGTGGATTATAATTTATCCGCGAATATTATATTCAAATGACAATTCAGAAGACTGTGTTGTGTACAAATGAGATTTCTTAGTTTATTTTGACGTTTCGCCAGTTTATTCTGGCTTCTTCAGAAAGAGTGATGGAGATACAAGAAATTGTCTGTTATATATAATCCACGTCTAAACCCGCCAACAACCAAACATGGATTATATATAACAGACAACATTTTCAATTAGAATTCAGATATAGAATGTACAAAGTGTAGAATAAATCCAGGAAATATCTACTCTAATATTAAACAGTGTGATTTTCTTGGTTCGCTAGTCGTAACATTAGACTCTTCCAATCTGCTACTCTAATAATGAACAGTGTGATTTTCTTGGTTCGCTGGTCCTAACACTCGACTCTTCTAATGGGGGGGGGGTAAATTTTGGCCTTGTGCCACACTAGAAAATGCTTCCTACACACCGTTTCAAACTATGCACACTTGTCGGCAAGCGAATTCAGTATTTCTTTCAAGAAAAATAAAAAAAACCCATCTCAATCCAAATATATCTGTGAATTATTTTCCACTGGGATTAACGCATTGATCATATGGAAACAAAATGAATCAGGACGCACGTCGTAAAACAATGATCAGCAATCTCATTGGATCACCCACTATTGATGCATAACTGCTCTGTTAATAAATAATATGAAAGATTCGTTTAGGACGCACGTCGAATGGCAATGATCAGCATGTGACACAATGTCGGTTTAACGTGGGGAATCTCACACGCAAACGTGTGGGACAGGAAACTCCTCAACAATTGTTGCTGGCATAAAAGAACTTGACTTAGTCAAAGGGCAAACCCTGATCCCATTGGGCTAAACTACACAGAACAATACAAATGTATTTTGCTTATAGAGAACATTAGTAAGCTTAGAGTGGCGATAGAGAACAGATTTCAGGCCTTATGGAATAGCAAGAGTGACATAGAGGAAAAGAGTAATAGTCTGACAAATATAATTAAGGAAACAGCAGAGATGGTAGGCAATACAAACATAAACAATACAGAGAAATACTCTAAAACAACATTAAAACTAATCAAGTGATGAGAAATATGGAGATAAAAACTAAACACGAAAACAAAAAAGCAGAACTTAACAAATTATAAACAAAAGAACGAGAAAGAAAAACAGGAAGAGGATAATAGAGGCTATCAAAAAGAGGAAAAGTTTAAAACACGCCCGATCAGCAGACCATACCGGTAAGCAACAGATGCTTGCACTAAAAGATAAAAATGTCAAAAGTAACTGAAGAATACTATGAAAATCTGTACGCTTCAAAAATAGAAATACCACAAACTAATAAACCTGTAGATACTAGTGATATCCCAGACATAACTGTAGACGAAGTAGTCTTTGCATTACGAAATATGAAACTCGGTAAAGCTCCAGGCGAGGATGGCATAACGACAGACCTTCTAGAAGATGCAGAAGAGATCTTGCACAAAGGACTAGCACAACTATCCACAAAGTGCATAAGAGAAAGAAAAGTTCCTAAAACTTTCTGTCTAGGAATAGTGATCCTATTCCACAAGAAATGAGATAACCGCGATCTTGTCAACTATCGTCCTATTACCTAACATATATAAGCTATTCACAAAGATATTCACAAATAGACTAACAGGCACTCTAGATGAAAATCAACCACGCGAGAAGGCAGGCTTCAGAAGCGGCTACGCAATAATAGATCACCTACATGTAATACATCAACTAATCGTCTTTACAATACAACAAACCACTCTGTTTGGCTTTTGTAGGTTATGAGAAAGCATTTGATTCGGTAGAACACACGGCAGTCTTCAACTCAATGCGAGAACAATGTGTTAACGATAATTACATACAAATCATTCAAAACATATACGAAAATGGCACTGCAATAATTAGACTACATATAGATACAAACAAGATAAAGATAGCAAAAGGAGTAAGGCAAGGGGATACAATATCACCTAAACTATTTACCGCGAGCGTTGAAAGAATCTTTCGGAAAACTGATTTGGAGAGAATGGGAATAAACATAGATGGAGAATACTTAAACCACTTGAGATTCGCCGATGACGTTTCCCTGACGTCAGAAGCCCCCGAAGAATTACAAAACATGTTGACGGATCTAAATAGAGAAAGTAAAAAAGTAGGCTTAAAGATGAACATAACAAAGACAAAAGTAATATTCAACGATAAAGTCCACAAAAAGGTCATACAGATAGAGGGAGAGGTTCTAGAAGAAGTTGATGAATACATCTACATAGGTAATAAAGCTAAAGAAAGACCATGACAGCGAAATAAAACGACGCATAACGATAGGTTGGAAAGCATTCGGTATGAATAAAGACATTTTGAAGAGCACCTTACCAATGTGCTTAAAGCGTAAAGTATACAACGGTTGCATACTACCAGCCATGACTTAGGGATGCGAAGCATGGAAATTAACAAAACGAACTGAAGATCAACTTAGAATCGCGCAGAGAGCCATGGAAAGAGCAATGCTAGGGATAACACTAAGAGAGAGAAAAAGATCAACATGGATCAGAGGGAGGACTAGAGTGAAGGATATTATACAACTAATTAAGCAGCAAAAATGGAGATGGGCTGGTCAGCTAGCAAGAAGAGATGAAATTAGATGGGGAAAAAGACTAACCGATTGGTGCCCATGGAGCAGTAAACGCAGTAGGCAAAGACCAGGCACACGATGGAGGGATGAGATAGAAAGGTTTGCCGGTATGACATGGCAGAGGTTAGCACAATCAAGGTCGTCATGGAAGGGGATGGGAAAGGCCAGCAGTGGACTTATGACGGCTGCTGCTGTTGCTGCTGATGATGAAATTCCATGTCACTCTGTTTGCTTACACGTTTGTATTGATTTATTGAAGGGTTTCATATTTCTACCTGTAAACTAATCCTATTAGGTTAGTCCAAAGATCTCCATACACAGGAGAAACTGATACTGCTTGCGCCGATGGTTGTACCGACATTTACCGGGTTACTGGATTGCTCGCTGTGGACTCGTTGTCCATTGATTTTTACTTGTGAGGACGCTGAAAGTCATGTTCTACCAGGAAAAGATCTGAAACATAAATCACTTAAAAGCATTCAAAATGCAATAACAGCCATAGCACCGGATGTGCCAACGCGAGTTCACCATGAATAGGAGAGGCCTATCCATATGTTTTCAAAGTAATGGAAACCATTTTTCACTATTTCTATCCGGACCCAAAATGGACGAATGGGGACTTGAAGGCCATGTTGTACCATCAAAGATAGAACGCATTAATCATCTAAAGGAAAGCATTCAAAATTCATTCACGCGCATAAAACTGGATATGCTAATGCCAGTTCACCATGAGTAGGGGGGCGTATCCGAATATTTCTTCATAAAGTAATGACAACCATGTAGAGCACATTTTGTGTAGAAAAGTTATAGTTTACTATTTTATTACTATACCTTTTCCAGGGCAAGTTAGAAATCATAGCAAGCATATTGAAAAGTACAGTAAGCAAATAAAAAACTACGGCGTGCAATTTAAAGACTACTACAAGCAAATAAAAAACTACGGCATGCAATTTAAAGACTACTACAAGTAAATAAAAAACTACGGCATGCAAATTAAAGACTACTACAAGTAAATAAAAAACCACGGCATGCAAATTAAAGACTACTACAAGCAAATAAAAAACTACGGCATGCAATTTAAAGACTACTACAAGTAAATAAAAAACCACGGCATGCAATTTAAAGACTACTACAAGCAAATAAAAAACTACGGCATGCAATTTAAAGACTACTACAAGCAAATAAAAAAATACTGCGTGAAAATTAAAAACTACGCCAGATCTTGTATACACAGAGATAATTTACCAAGTTTAGCTTAGTGTGACACAAGGCCAAATGTTAATGATTCACTAAGCTTACATTCCCATGGTAAAAGGCCACAGTAATAGGGTGCCCAGCTGAGAATCGAAGTTACTACGCTAACGAAGTGGTCTGCGAGATGCTAACCCTTGCTCTCCGGTAGGCGCCCAACTATATATATATATAAAGAGAGAGAGAGAGGGGGGGAGAGAGAAATGCAAAATATATATATATATATTAATGGGTGAAATGAGAACAGTATACCTTCGGGAATCAAATAAAAGGTTTCCGTTCGACATTCCCGGAAAGACACCTGATGAAGGCCGGAAGGTACAGCGGCCGAAAGTCAAAATCAATAATGTCTCAGAATTTCTAACAGAATGAAGGCTGGCGACCGAAACGTTGTGATTAAAAGACAACAATGACGAGGAAACTGGGTCGAAAGAATAAATCTATAATAATAACATCTGGTTTCAGAATTTCAGAGAAGATATGAGAGAAGAAAAATTATCCTGTGTTTTGTGGATTGAGTGGATTTTTCTACTTTTTAGAATTTCTTTTCAATGGCGGAAAGGCGGATTTAAAAATCTGTTAAGCGTAAAGTAAAGTGATTGAAAGAAACTTACGGTTCTGCCTGTTGATTGGTGTCTGCCAGCAGAGGGGAAGGAGACTGTAAAAGGGAAGGAAAACAAGGGGAAGATATAATATGTACAAGTTTGATTTGCTATCAAATTTCAATGTAAATTATTACGTCGTTCGGAAAATAACTGCTGATTTTATTATACCACATTTTAGTCATGTTGCAATATAATATAAACTCAATACTTCTTTAAACGACATATATGTATTTTGTAAGATTAATTATTGTTCCGTAGATTTATGATATTTTTTATTTCACAAATAATAATTTACTAGAGCACAGATAGAATTGATTGTTTTGTTTAACGGCACATCGACCCTTGGTGGGTCATTTAGTGCCGAATTCAGTAGGGGGTGGAGATCCCGTGACTAGAGACTTGAGGGGGGGAATCTCAAATCCCTGTCACCAGATAGAATTGAAGAGTTATGCATCATTTTCTCGCACGACTTTCAACTAGGCCACAGTGACTCTTAGACTTTCAACTAGGCCACAGTGACTCTTAGACTGCATGTAATATAAATCAAACACAAGGTGAAGGCATTACTTCAGAACGTAGACTATTCCACTGTGACAGAATCATGGGGCGGTGGTTGTACAATGGCTTGAAAGATCTGCGTCATAAGTATAGCAGTTACTTATTTATCGATGTTAGAATAAAGGAAAAGAAAGGAAAGAAAGCCATTAGGAGAAGAGAGGGAGTGGCAAACTATGCTAACGGGACGGATGGTATTAAGGGAAGTCGAGAGAGAAGGAATGGTAGTGCAGCTGACTACGCGGATACGCGCCGTTAGAACAAAGGAGTTGAATTTTGGCGGTAACAACTCGGGAAGCGGACTTTTTGACCATCCGTTATTCACTAGTCAGTTGGAGTTTTGGCCTCGGAGAGAAATGTAACCGTTTTCCTTGTTCGGCTGCGAGGCCGATGGAAGAGAGGGAGAGGAGGAAAGGCAGAGTCTAAAAGACTCGCACCTTAGTTAGGATACGGTAGTAGCAAATAGTAATCTTTGCCCGACTTGAATAGCAGAGAGAGCAATAGGGATGCATATGCTATGTGCAACGGACGCCCGTAAGATAGTCTAAGTATAAATTCTGTCCAAGTTTCGACAGAAAATGGATACTTCTAATTTTAAAACAAAAGCTGTAGCGAATAAAAATCAATTGAATATTAATAATTTGAGGATTCATATAGTTATTTGCATGGCTGCACTTTCTTTCAGAGCAGCAATAGCGACAACCAAACGAAGGTTGGTGTTTCATCACTTTCTCTCCGGACACAGTTCTCCCTCCTCGATGTCCGTCCTTTTTCGTACGACCGTCTGAATTTGATTTGGGGTCGCTTGGTCAACAAACAGCGCTGTAGTCAATTAGACATTTGCGCGCATCACATTACTTGATGGGGTATTACTTCCTGTTTCAAACTACACTCTTTACCCGGTAAACGAATTCAGCATTTTTTTCTATAAAAAAATCTCAATCCAAATATATCCGTGAATTTCTTTCTACTGGGATTAACGAGTAGATCATTTGAAAACAAAACAGATGAGGACAGACATTGTTTAGCAGCAATCCAAACTTGCTGACCGTTGTTTGTGAGTTCGATCTTCATCGGATCTCCCAGTATAGGTGGTCTGATACTAATTCATGCAAAGTTACTATACTTAACTTATATAACGAACAGTGTGATCTTCTCGGTTTGCTGTCTGTAACACTTGATTCTCTCACTCGGGTAAAGATTCTGCTGATAAAAGTACCGATTTCACACGCATTGAAAATAATAGCAAATCTGATTCAGTTGAGGACAACTGAATCAAATTTGCTATTATTTTTTTCTTAGAAATTCAAATATATATATAAGTAGAAACATTTATTAGTTCATTACAACCGATACAGTTGGTTTCACGAGAAAATCTGAAGATCGAATTCTCGTGAAACCAACTGTACCGGCTGTAATGAACCAATAA
>VCCN01005908.1:11410513-11423946 GCA_006491835.1 Architeuthis dux | reverse complement strand
TGCCATTAGAACACATTTAAACAAACATACACCCTTTCAAATGCGAGAGAGGGAGAGACATTAATAGTATTAACTTCCTTGTTATTTACTTCGTTCGTTCTCGCTTTAATTTTATATTCCATTGTCTAATCTACTAACTGCTAGGTACCTATACTATTATATATCTTGTTCCATACTACGTTCATTCCTGTATAAACATTGATTTTATGTTCCAGTGTCTGTTCAACTCAGTGGGACATAGGATGTCATAACATTCAGAGATTCATGTGATATTTAAATGACATTAAGACACAGCAGCATAATGATAAAAACTCGTCTGCCGCAAGGAGAAGGTTTCGTGTTCAATTAAAACCTTTATTCTACGATAAAATGTGGTCTTCGTAGTTAAATTATTACATTAATACAGGCCATGTAGCAAGAATGTCAGACAACCGCAGGACATCACGACTCACATCGTGGATCCCCAGAGATCATATGCGAAATTATGGCCGGCAAAAACATAACATGGCGTGACGATTTAGACAAGTGCAGGAAATATTGTCTCCGCGGCGCCAACGAACGCGAGATCTGGCGAATATTTGGGGACTGATGTTAAATGGTTGTTGCTGATGATGATGAGGATGATGATGATGAAAGAGCAGACACAGAAGTAAAACTCTACGTCGAAATCAGCTTGTAGAAAAGGAAAAACTTAAAATTAATAATGAAATTGCACCAAATGTCAAAACCACCAAAAAACGAGGCTGAAATTAAATAGAAATGTAATGAAATACACTCTGATTGTGTGTGTGCGCACGTTTTTGGGCGTACGTGACCAAAAGACCATATCATATTACCGGTGATAGAAAGTAGGTCAAACGGCCGACGAAGTCAAAACAAAAGAAAATGCGTTCAACCAACATGAGTGATTTAAGGATGGCCGTTTTTTTTTTAAAAATCGCCGGCATTTTTTGAGTTAGTCAGGGTCCGACATCCAGCAGTGACAGGTCTCCTCCCTCAACCCGCCAGGGAGGAGAAGGAGGAAGAAATCTGATTTTAACTGCTAGATTCACCGTCAGTCCTTCAGTAAAGAAAACCTTTAGAATTTTGAACAGAAAAACAGAATTTAATACCCCTGGTGGCCAGCTATCACTGGGAATAAAACGGATCCAAATTGTCGTCTTTCTCTCCCGCCACATGGGCGAGCCCTTTAATGAAAATGATATCTTGAACAAGTTTACCCATGCCCTCAAAGAATGACGACTGCATTAAAATAATGTTGCAATTGATGTATACTTATAAAATATCAAAAACATTATGTTGTTCTGCATTTTCTTGTTTATGTTCAATCAGAATGAATCCGGATTTTTACGCATTTGCCAAAAAGAAAAAAATAGAGACTACTCTATTATATGAATTTAATAGTTATCTCCCTTAACAGATGTTACAGACAAAACCATAGATATACATGTGGCGTATTATATAAGTAGATCCCTTAGTCTTCTACAGCATGTATTTCTATTCATTCGTGGATCACTTACCTCTTCTTCCTTCCTCATACTTTATAGTCTTTTCCTGATTCTGTTTTTCACTTGAAAAATATCTGAAACATAAAACAGATATGAGTCACTAATACAGAATTCAAACTTAATAAATAGTACAGTACAATTAGCAGTACTTTTTGCTCAGAATTTAGATTGGCAAACTGAAACACTGGGAATATGTAGAGGTGTTCTATGTTATCATTATCCAAAAGAAATAACGTGGCGGGTTTTCGAGTTACTGACACAAAATGGCGGCCATTTTGGATATCTGAATCTTTTCATTGCTTTTAAAGGGTCAGATTTGATAATTGAAAAAAACATTATTTCTTATGTTATGGTAGCTGTACAATGTATTTACATTACATTTTTCAGTATTAAATGTATCATTATCAAATTATGGTCCATTATAAGTACAAAGATCGTTTACGAGCGCTTGATAGGAATATTCCAATTCCTGCTAGGAGAAAACTAATTGATATTTCAAAGTTTGACCTGACTACATTATCTGCAGGAGTACATTGTCTTTCAAATGACACCAGAACGACATTTCTAAGACAAACCAGTGTCGAGTTATCTTTGTTGCAATCTATGTACTTCAATAGATACCGTAAACATCTTTGTTAGTTTATCCGTTTCTTTTTCTGTAACGTTTGAGAATCATCTTCATTTTCAATTTCACTATCTTCCTCTACATATCCATCTATGTTACTTTCTTCAGGCAAGGGCAATTAATAGGACAGAAAGATCAGTGTCTTCCCCCACAAGAACTCATTCCCCTCCCAAATCTACAATATTAGTTGCTGTTGTAACTATCAATCTGTCAGCATCTGCCCCTGCCTCTGCCTGATGGGCCTTGCAATCAGCAGCTCCAAGATGTGTGGAGAGGAGTTTGATCAATCCCGCCTTTTGCTGTTGTATTTCCCAAGAATTCCTGCTGAGACACTGGGACTTGTATGTGATTCTCGACAACAACTATATCTCTAGATGATTGTGTTCCTCTTCAACAAAAGTGTTCTTCATCTTTTGTACTGCGAATTTCATATCCATCAAATACTGTGTGAGTATCGCCGTACTTCTGTTTAATGAACGATATATACTGAGAACACATCTGACTGAATGTACCTGGACGTTGCCACACAACATGATGGAGAAGTTACCCACCATCTAAAGTGTACACTGCTCCAGCAGAAGGAACATTTGCATAGGGTACCAAAGCCTCAATCACTGGGACAAGAGTAGATTTTGTTCCTTTACGCGAAGAATAATCGTCAAAGATGGAAGGTGGTCGAGGTGCAAGTTCGTATGCCAGATATGATACAAGGTCAGATTAGATTCTAGCAACGCATACAATTCGATGGAATAACTGGTTTGGGTTGATAATAATCTGCATATCTTTTATCTTAATTGATCTTGTTACAGTTGCCAATGATGTTGTGTCTTCGTTGTAGGTGAATATCACTGAATACCTTTCTTTCCATTGTCTTCATTGATGCTTTTCTAACTGAGAAGGCTTCATCACTGTTCACTTTTTCATTGGTCACGATACAACTCGATATGGAGGTTAGTAATGGTGTTGAATGGTTTGTATAACGCTAGCCAGTTTCTGAAGATATTCATGTCAGTAAGATCATGAGTCTGCCAAGATTCACGAAGGTCAATATGCTGCTCAGAAGTGGTAATAGAAACCCCAGTTTCAGATTCAACATCATTAATTATACAGGCTGTTGCAGGCATTGACTGAACCCACTTAGCGATAACTGATGATGTTATTCCACGTCATCGGGTGAGACCTCCAGGTGTTTTGAGGTAATGTATGAGGGTTTGCTCTATAGTCATTTCACTCCAGATTCCTGACCAAAACTTCTTATTGTGAAATATCCTTGTGTTGTAAACTTTTCAAACTCTTCCAGTTGTTTCCAGTTCATCCATTTTCTGTAAATACACTTGAGCAGACTTTGCATAGTTCAGGTGTTCAGCTGCGTGCAAATAAGGTAACATGAGTTTTGCACTGTACAGAAGAAGATCCCACTCACCACAACGCTCTGCTCTTATAAAGAGCTTCACAATAGTAATACACCTGAAGTACTTTGCCAACAGCTTTTCGAATCGTCCGCATGACTCAGTATCTTTAAGTTGCATTTAAAGTTGATTCATGATGTCCTCTACAGCACTAGAGTTTACTGAAAACTCCAGGGTTTCATTGTTGTGAAGCCGGGAAGATCTTTCTTAAGAGTCTCATTAACAGATGATGACTCCAACAACAGAACTGATAATGGACGTTGAGTAAGAAAATGAGCTCTAAGAGTTCTGGCGTAAGCATGTCCAGTCATCATATGAACAACACTGTTCTTTGCATATACAGTCTCTCACAGTTCTTCAATGCCACTTACAGCTATTATTGTCCCTATAGCTCCTAAAAATGACATAAAAGATAAACCCCTTCAAGACGAATAATGACATGTGAAAGAGGACTACTAGGACCAGCAGCACGAATCATTTCACAAGATTTAGCTTAAAGTTGTTGGTCAAAGGTTACCATGATCGTAGACTATCCACACTTTTCACCTTCTTCTGCAGCATTCAAGAGACAAGTGTAAATCGTAGAAGGGTTGGTAGGATTAAAATTAACAAATAGTTAATGTCTTGTAAAATGAGCTTTTACTGTATATTCTACTCATACATCCACGCATGGGAAACCTTGAGACCAAGCACTACATATCCACAAAGTGTCCAGTCGGTTAGCTATTTCTGCACTTTCAGGTTCTTGCACAAGTGTTTATGTGTTTTAGCAGCCAAAAGTGAATAGCCCTGTGTCATAGGCCGATGGTACACAGTTAATTTGGTCATTGAGTTGCCAAAGCTTCAGTATTAACTATTCCAGTCCTAGGAATGGATGCATCTGCATGAACGCGATCTGCTGGTGTCACACACTTAATTGAGTGGAATGTTTTATGGCCAAAGTTGCAACGTTATATTCAGCATTGTCATATACAAATTGGATATATGACTGTGTATCTACTACAGTTGATGAGTTCATTGTTGCTGATGCTTCATACAGTAGTACTTATGGGGCACAGAATCCTAGGTTAGAAACTATGTCAATTAGTACTCTTGGTCCACACTTCCCGTCTAGATGAACACCCAGACCAGTGTGTATAGGGTAGACACATGATCGTGGACGAACTGCAGCAATAATTGCATGCTGTATACTGGCTGACATTCTTTGTATGTGACTATCATTTTCTTTCAGTTTCAAGATTCCATCAATTAACATACGGAGAGAAACTGGAACAAGCTCACGATTTCCAGAACTTACTCTGCCCTGATGAGGGGAATACGTGACAATCATAAACTCGTGAACGGATTTCATTTCGAATTATCAGAGCAGCTGTTTCTATTCTTCTAACATCATCGGCAGGATCACCTGTTCGTGCAACATACCATTCATCTGTTAAAATATATTTCATACATTCAGTAAAACTCACCACTCCACTCATATCTATCTTATCAGCTATTGTTATTTGATTACCATAATGGTTCTTAAGTTTCATCTTCAAGTATTCCTTTCTGTAAATAGTACCAGAGTTTTCATATCTATTCATAATTGACATTACTTCATCAATAGAGTATTGACATTCATCATTTTCTTCGAAATACTCACACAATTTGATAAATGTCATTGATGTTTCATCATCTATTTTTCGTCCCTGGCTTTGCACAATCATGTCTTAAGAAGTATTTATAACATATACGATGATATCGCCCCCAGCAGCGACAAGATCAATGAGAGAAGAAGATGTCTCCCCCAGCTACCATTTCGTTTTTCAGCATTTGTGTGAATTATATTAAGAAATTCTAGTGTTTCCACGACACTATACTCATGAGTATTTTTCACATCAACAGAAATTGTCTTTTCACAAAATATACACATTTTAAAACCGAACCCTTGCTTTGTTTCCTTTCTACATTTTACATGGACAACAATGGAGCTTTTGTTTTTCAATAATTCTTTGATATTGTCTCCTTTTGAGGTACTAGTCTCAATTATCTTATCCACACATCTAGTGACGTTCACAGTTTCACCAAAACAGTTATTGCCAGTGGGTTCGCACAATATGCAACATATCGATTTATCTTCCATTTCTGTGACCTCTCCAACTATGATTTGCTTGGTTTCATTCCACCTGGAATAAAGAAAGAAATGCAGGAATGTAACTTTAAAGTTCATACAGTGATGAACATCATATACCAGCTATTTACTGATTTGTCAAAATAAGCAATGTATTCCTGCTGATGTATATAGATTGGAACAAAGATAATTCGGTACTAGTTTGTCCTAGAAAGGTCATTCAAAAAATTCAGAAATCCAAAATGGCCGCCATTTTGTGCCGATAACTCGAAAATCCGGCACATAATTTTTCGGGACTTTTTGGACGAAGCTCACATAGAACAACTCTACACATTCACAAAGTTTCAGTTTGTCACTCTAAATTCTGTGGTTAAACCCTAATTGTACTCTACTAAAAGGCTTTCTGTATAATATTAGCTCTATGCTAATATTATACAGAAAGCCTTTTAGTACAGTACAATAATGTAGTGTTCTATGTTAAAAAGGACGGGCTATTTATTTCTATCTATACTAGGATCAGAGTATCTGTGCACTCTGCATAGGATCAAAATTATGTGTCACACTCCCTGACCCTCTGCCAGTGTAGAATCTGTACGCTGTGTTTAGGATTAAAATGTCGCTCCCCGGCACTTCTGCCTAGGATCAGAGTGTAGTATCTGTGCGCCCACTGAAAAGTGTTTCACACACACACACACACACACACACACACACACACACAAAGTCTAACCATCCCCCAAACATAATAAAACAAATACCTAGATCCGTAAACAAGAGAATAGCTAGCAATTCCTCTAACATAGAGGTATTCGGAGAAATTAAAGGCATCTACAACAAGGCACTCAGTCTCTCTGGTTTCAATACTACCTTAAATTTAGACTAGGACCCCCCCCCCAAAAAAAAAAAAACTAAAAGCAGAAAAAGAAGGTGTAAATGGTTCACCCCCCCTACTGTAAAACAGCGAACTGTAACATTGGGAAAATATTCTTAAGATTAGTAGACAAGCACTTTCCCAAAAGCAACCCACTCAATAAGATCTTCAATCGTAACACCTTAAAAATTAGCTATAGCTGCACTAACAACATGGCGAAAATAATTACCACCCACAACAGGAAATTACTTAGCACCGATAATGACAGAACTAGCAAAAACCAACCTAATTGTAATTGTAAGTCCCCCGAACAGTGTCCCGTAAATAGGCAGTGTCTAACAAAAACGTAGTCTATAAGGCAACGATGCGTATAAGGGAGGCCCCCAATACAGTCAAATATTATCTAGGTGTGGCAAAATCGAATTGGAAGAGTAGGCTATACAACCACACCATGAATTTCAAGCATAATAAGTATAAATTCAGTACGACTCTATCGAAATACGTCTGGGAAGTAAAGGAAAAGGGGCTCACACCCGAAATTAGTTGGGAAATACTAATTGAACAGCTCCACCGATAAGTTTTAGAGGTAAATATCTAATCTGCGTAGAAGAAAAATATAGACTCTTAAGCTTCAGAGATAAGTCAAATTTGTTAATTCGTAGAGAAGAACTCATTTCGCGATGTCGTCACAAAGACCAATTAAAACTAAAATTAACCTAATAGCAAAATAAGGCAGACCATAATAAAACAACACAATTAAAATAAAAACTCACTCTACAAACACAGAGACATTTTAAGAATATACAGAGTGGGTGGAACAAATTACACATAGGAGCTCAATACTAAAATAGGGAAACCTGTACCGACGACCCCCACACCCACGACGTCTACGGGCAAGAGAGTTGAGGTTGCATTTGCCAACCGTGTTTTGATACTTATTAAGCTTAGCTTAGTCTTACACAAGGCTACAATTGTGGGGTACGCAGTGCGGATGGAACTGACTTCATTAGTAATGGTATTTCCTAACCTTAGCTTACTCTGGCACAAGGGCACCTTGTAAGTATCGATGTCGCGGGGAGACAAATCTGGACTGTAGGTGGTCTGACAGACCTGGTTGATGCGATGTATTGCCCAAAAAAACGCTGCACGAGTCGTGAAGAATGGGTAGGCTCGTCACACAGTACACACTCTCACTCAATGGCGTATCACTGCCGACTGAGCAACCTCACAGGAGAGACTTTGTCCATGCATGCACAGTAACGTCTCATCTGATTGGCTGCCAAGTTCGCGACCGGTTCTCGAGATGTTCAAAATAGTTTGACCTTTCCGGACAGACCTCGTACAGATAGACTGACCTTCCTCAATTTTGGAAATTACACAATACTACCGTCCTACCTATACCTGAATCACCATTTAGCCTTGTGTCATACTTGGCTAAGATTTGTGAATATCAATAACCATATCAATGAAAATACTTTTAAAGCCTATGGTGTGATTAAATATCAGAATATAATCAACATTACGAGCTTAAAATTATTTTCATTATGCGGCATTCGAAAACTTTAATTTAGCGAAAATTCCATTTTTGCAAATGACATAGTCAAATAATCGTCGACAATTCGCTGTGAAATATAAAAAATGTCGCGCAATAAAGTTGATATTTGAATTTGATACTTTTTAGTTTTTGATCCTGAGATGTAATTAAATAATTCTCATCAACATTTTTCTCACGTCGGTTTTTATTAATTCGGTATCATTAACTGGACTTCAACAACTCCAATAAAATGTGCAGACATTTTTTATTGGCTAATATTATTAAATAGAACTTTTCAATTGTGATTAACATCTTACAAATTCCCATTTAGCTCAACAACGTTCGAAGAAATTACCATAATTACAGCAGTGTGTGTAACCCGAATAGAAGAAAAACTATATTAATGAGAGATTTATTAAAACTAATATGTTCAAACTTTTATTCACTCTAATCATTATATATCGAGTGACACTGGAAGGACGCCTCGTTGCGATATATTGGTTAGTAAAGTGGCCTCGCAGACCATGCGTAGTGGGTTCGATTGTCACTAAGTGCTCTATTCTCGTGGCCTTGTGCTATAAATAAGCCATGCTTAGTAAATAACTATATTGAGAGAATAAATGATGACGGTAGAGGCGAAAATGGAAACAATAATCAGATTTTTTCTGTTTTTATTTTTGTTAGATGAAGTATTACAAATCATGATTACTTAAATTTGTATGACTACTTTTTACCTTCATCTTAAATTTTATTAGTTGCTTTTTATCGCGATTTGTCTGAGCAAAGGTGTTGTATAGTGGGGTGAATGTCCTGGACTTCATTATAAAGGATACTCTAAGACTTGCTTATACAAATATCTGGACATATTTTTATTACACAACATACATCTTTGTCGGCCGGAGAGTGAAGAGTGGGAGAGAGATAAGAACCGCCAGTCTGTCCCCAACAAGGACAGCAGTCTCGGGCCTTACGGCTACGCTGATGTCTGTATCTTCTTTGAGTGTCGAGATTTCTGTCCGCTCCGCTCTCTGTTCGGGTCTGCTTTATAGTTTCTCTAACGCCTACGCGGTGTCAATCCCCGGTCCCCATTTCCTGTTTTGGACACTGACGCAATATACCTATTTCCTAAGGTGATCGGGGTCACTTACATTTCCCCACAGGTGTCTGACCCCAGGATAACCTTTAGATATCATAACAAGGTTGCGATAAAAAACAACTAATAAAGATGAAGGTAAAAAGTAGTCATACACATTTAAATAATCATCAAATTGTAAAATCTAAATTTAAATATTAACGAATAATCACACTTGTTTTGTATTTTGAATTTCTTAGATGAAGCATTTTTAATTAGTATTTATAATGTTTCGATTAATATTTCTTTCATCTTAATTTCTGTTGTTTTTTATCGGAACTCTCACACCGTCATTCTACGGCAGTTGATAAGCAACGCGGATCGGAACTAAAGAATAAGTCGCCGGCGAGACTCGAACCAAATGTCCGATCCTCATCACTGACTGTAGAATGACGGTCTGACAATTGCAATAAAAAGCAACTGAAACTAAGAATGAATACTGATAAATGAATAATAATTGTCACTGGTGATTGAAAGAATAAGCCTACAATCTAGGCTTTGATAACCTCCTCAGTAGTCCGAGCATAGAATTGAACACCATTAGATTTAAGGATCCAACATTACACCACATTCTTGTTCTACGGGACAATGGCTTTGTGGATATAAGCGTAGGTTAAATGTTGGAGTTTACCTGATTGTGGTGAGTTCAGTCCCTGGGGTAGTGTAATCCACTGGTTCAATGGAAGAATGAACTAATACGATATATCCCCTACCACGCGTCTTTCAGCAGAGAAAAAGAAAGAAAAAGGTTAATATTTAAGTCTAGCAGAGACAGTCGAACAGTCATTAATGCAAGTCTCACTGGGAGATTAAGGCTGTTATGTATCTGATTCAGCAACGTTTGTAGAGATTATTTTCATTATTGTTTATGCTGTTAGCTATAAAATGGCTAAAATGCTGTTAGCTATACAATGGCTAAAATGCTGTTAGCCATAAAATGGTTAAAATGCTGTTAGCTATACAATGGCTAAAATGCTGTTAGCTATACAATGGCTAAAATGTTATTAGCTATAAAATGGCTAAAATGCTGTTAGCTATAAAATGGCTAAAATGATGTTAGCTATAAAATGGCTACTTCTGTGTAACTTGAGAAGCAACACAAATCTAACTTTTAATTTAATTATAATGTTAATAGCCGATCAATACATTGTTTAGAACCATTGGCACTACTTGGTCTTTTTTTTTTTCGTTACACAATTAAAATTAATTAAATTATATGCTTTCTTCTTTGACTTGAAAAAAATAGAATATTTTAATGTCGTTTTAACCTTTGAGACGGATCAATTTTATATTTTCCTACTTTTATTGCCTTTTTTGTTATAGAATATGATAAAATAAAATAAAATTCTTTCTTTAAAATACATTATATAATTAAAATAAATTACATTGTTTCTTTTTAGACTGAAAATAAAATTGTTTTTTCGTTATGCCACGATTATTTGTTTTGCCTCGCTTCTTAAAATTAAATCTTTTGTAATAAAAAAAAGTCATAACTATATCCCCCCCCCCTAACCCTAACCAATAATCGTACCTACACCAAAAAAATCCCAATATTTTGTCTGCTCGGTTAAAAGCGAAAAGCGATTTTTATTGCTAACCGGATGTAGCCATTTTATAGCTAACCGTATTTTAAACCCATCAGAACAAGTGTAACCGAATCCTTTTCTTGCTAGCAACAACAATGTCCAGTCTCTTTACTTGGATGGAATGGTCTGTCTTGATCTCAAATTCATTTGTGGACATGTTCAAGCTCAAGTCTCTTGCACAATTCCCAGTGAATTACTGTCCCTCTCTCTGTTGTGTTTGATTTTACATTTCTTTTGGGTCAGCTTGAAGCATTCACTTATTATATTGTCTATTGTATTATATCCTTTTCTACATAATTTGCTACTTTTCTTCAACTTTACATAACAGGTTCTGATGCATTTATTTTGGGCTGTCATAATCATCTTCATTTTGTCCTCATGAGCAGGCTCTTTCATCAGCAATTTCAACTTTACTACTACTACTACTACTACTACTACTACTACTACTACTACTACTACTACTACTACTACTACTACTACTACTTATCTTACTACTAATTATTATTATTAGAAGTAGAAGTAGAAGTAGAAGAAGAATAAAATACAAAAAATAATACCTGTAGTTGATGGAGCCCTTGGATTACTCAAAAAAAGAATCAGTGAATATTATAAAATGATGTGTGCATTCATATTGACAAAGACTTTCTAATGATGTGCACAGTGGAAGTAAGAACTATTTTCTGTATTTCAAATATACTAGGCTTATCTGAAAAGCCTAGTATATTTGAAATACAGAAAATAGTTCTTACTTCCACTGCGCACATCATTAGAAAGTCTTTGTCAATATGAATGCACACATCATTTTATGTATATGTAGATGTATGTTTGTGAAAGTGTTGTATCTTCTGTATATATAACAGCTTGCTTCTTTTTCTGTCATAACTTACATAACAAGGTTGCCAGCCTTAGGTCTCTGGGTGAGACCCGGCTGGTGACTTTCATAAGCCGAAATCAAAGCAAACATGATAAATAACAATACTTGTAGCCAACATTTGAATGACGTCGATAAAATTTATGTGGAAAGGAAAGCGGGATGTAGAAGACTTATCAGTATTGCTGATTGCATCGAGTCCGCTATCGAGGGACTTGAGGACTACACAAGGCGGTGTAATGAAATCTTTGAGACCGACTTGCTAGTCATTACACCAGAACGAGGCGCCCTGAAAGATTACTGTTCCCATGCATTTCACAATTTCTGTCGCCATTTTCTTTTTTAAAAAATCTGAGCAGAAAAGCAAGGGCAATTGCATAATTGGATGACGCAAATGACGCCGCTTCGGGTGCTTGCCGCCTCGATGTCTATTTAACATATGCAAACAAGAACCTAGTAAGTAATAATGTGATATTGAAGCCGTAGGCCACTACTTACTTAATTGCATAATTCGTCGTACACATTTATTTAATTATGTATTCTAGTAAACAAGTAATCACAAAAAGTCAAAATTGAATGGAATTGCGTTTTTCATTAAAAACATAAACGTAAACAAAAAAGCAAACCAAATATCCAACTGTAAGTTGGCAAAAAATAAAAAAGCACGAATAACATTCGGCAATTGAATGTATTGACGACAAAATAATCACATGAAAAAGCAAATAGATAAATCGCAAGACCATGGCATGAGGGTTCGAAAGCTCCTCTCGTAGAGAAATTCGCTAGAGTAACGAGTTCGATCCCTATGGGATACCTGAATACGGTGGCCTTCTGCCAGACCAAAGTAAAATATCTATATTAGAGCATTCAGTCGTGGTGAGCGATTCGCTAGAGTAGTGAGTTCGATCCCTACTGGATGCATCAATACCGTGGCCTTCTGCCAGACTAAACGAAGCTTAGTAAATAACAACATTAGAGCGCCTAGCCATGGAGCACAATTCGCTTGAGCAGTGAGTTCGATCCCTACTGGATGCCTCAATACTGTAGCTTTATCACAGATTACTACTGTATTGAGTTCAATCCTCACTGGGTGTCCTATACTTGTGATCTAATACCATACTAAGCTACGGTTAGTAAATATTATAGGGGTTTACTTAGTGGGTTAGATAGTCCTGTATTTGTTGCCAGGGCCAGTAATCACTGTTCGAGCCCGATTGAAATGCTTTGCGTTTTAAATGCAGGCAGGTTCTCCCCATTTGCAAAACTGACACAGCACGATCTTCCTATTTCACCTCACTTGGCCTTGTGCCGTACTAAACTAATCTTAGTGTGGATAAAAGCTGCTGCGTCAATCTTGCTAGCCCCATTTCACCCTATTTGGATCTGGGCTGTACTAAACCAGGATTAGTAAATATCATAAAACGAAAGGCCTCAACTAAAATCACAGTCTGACAGCAGAAGCGACAAAACGAACATCAGCAAAAGAAAAGACTAAAAAGAAATCCAGATTAATAGAATGTATGATTCTTTTATTCTTCGTTTAGAAGTTAGCCACGTTGACGTCAGAGAAACAAAAGTTGCCTCAAGTGACGTCAATGACCCTATCGACTGAATACAAATCTATTGAATGTACTGAATACTAATCTATTGAATACGGCGCTGATTATGTACAGGCTTCAAACTCTGCGAAAAATAGCGACTGGTCAGTGATTTTCTCAAACATTGCGGCACCAACGAAGGTACATCTGCTGCTTTTGAAATAAGAAATATATATATATATATATATATAT
>VCCN01005908.1:11359472-11369584 GCA_006491835.1 Architeuthis dux | reverse complement strand
TAAGCGAATGTGGAACTTGATTTTCCTACTTTTGACAACGTTCCGTTTTCGAAATGGCGTTAAGATCCTCAAGACAGAATAAAGCAAAGGAAATGAGAAAAGATTAATGGTGGAACCTTTCACGCTAAATAACTTCAAAAGGAAACAGAATCGTGATGTGCATCTTGGATTTCAAAAAAGAGTTAATTGCATTTCAGAATCTATTAAATCAATAAGGTTGGAAGCAAGTTTTCAAATTATTTTGGGATCAGATTCCGATGCGAATGGAATGGAGTGAGGTAAAGATTTCGGGCTTTTGAAATTCATGGCCGCAGCATATCTGAGACCGTTGCGGACTTCCTTGGTTTCCTCTTCTGAAATCATGTATCCGTTGTTCGTCCAAGGTTTCGCTTTGGTCAGGGTTTATTATTTTTAAAACTTTTAATTCACTCGTGTAATTAATTTGCCAATGTCTGTGTTTAGCACTCATTCTAAAAGAAGTAACATCTGATTCCAAAACTTCGTTAACATTGAATTGCATCCATCTTAATTGTATTTGGAAATGAAAAAATCCAATTAAGAAACTAATGCTCATCCTCCAATGGGAAAAAAGTTCAATACACTTACATGACATTATACATATACAGTGAACCCTCGTTAAACCGGACTAATAGGTGTGTGTGTGTGTCTTGGGGTGGGGGTGTCCGGTTTAGCCGATTGTCCGAGTTAACCGATGGTAGGGGTTAGTACTCTATATGTGTACAATACTGGAAAACACTGAACACGAGGCATCATATAACTATATAAAACATATATATATTTTATGAAACTATTTAACATATAACGAGGTTAATTAGTTCAGGTCTAATGAATTAAGATGTGACTCCTCTGAAAATCCGTAAACCGTTATACGTTTGTTAACTTCTAAATGTGGAGAAGTAATTGTAGTAGTAATTTTGAAGTGGTCCAGTTACGATACTATGCTATGAATCTTCTTGCAAAATACCCTTCTCATAAGAAAATACATTCAAAATGGAATACATCACGAAAGTTCTATTGAAATCGGCCCATTCACCATTTCTGAAATGAAATTTTAAAATGTGTGTCAAGTTTGGGCTAAAATCTCCGAATGCAAATTCTACTAGTTTACCGGTTCGCGGGTATAAACACTACTTTTCTACAATCTTTCTTTTATTAATAACACAAAGATTATTACGATAAAATTAATAGAGTTCAAAACAGTTTTCATCGACACACGGACGGTCACTCTCCTAACTCAGATTTTGTCCGTCTTATCCGATATCCGGCTTAACGGGCTCTGTTTTAACGAGGGTTCACTGTATCTAACTTGAATCTAACGTCACATAGATTGTGATCTTCGCCGTGAGAATATGTACCCATATGGTAAATCTCAGCATCCTTGGTGCAAAATTATGGCCAACAACTCTGGAAATTGGCTAGAAATGACCTCTGGTGATATCGAATGACCCCGAGGTCAACCTCACATAGCCTATGTGGGAAGTTGACCTCTTCTCAGTCTACATGCAGAATTTGAAATGTTTTGTGCGCACATTAATTTCCTTTGTGCGCTGGCTGCAAAACGTGCGCACACAGCTTAGAGGGAACAATGCCGCTAAGATCAGTGGTGAAGGTTTTCTAATGTTATCTCACTAACTGCGAATGACAGAAATATCCGTCATAGCGGTTCTATGGCTAACACACACACAAAGAAAATCCGTTTTATTGTGATTGATGGCAACTCATCTCTATCTGTGAGTCAGGGTTTTTGTCTTGCAATGGATAACTATTATTCTTCACCACCTTCCGCAATTAATGGGTTAAGCCTACTAATCTTTCAAGCTATTTTTAGTAAGGTCGATCTTCATTGTCAACGAAGTTGGGGAGATATATGTATTCGGTCGTGTCCGTCTGTCTGTCTGTCTTTCCGTCTGTCTGTCCACACTCCATAAAATACAGAATGAATTTCAATGACATTTTGTGGAAGGTTGAGCAATGGGGTAAGAAAGTGTTGCATGGATTTTGGGGCGGATCCAGGGATTATTTCTATTTCCATTTTTTTCCATACATTATGTATACGCTCATGACTGTTCAGACGATATCTCCAACAATTCTCTATAATTACATCCCCTACGTCGTAGTTATATGTCCACACCATATATCACCAAAATTGCATGTCTGTCCACACGATATCTCCAAAGGTTCTCAATGAATTTCAATTAAATTTGTGGAAGTGTTGACAATGGACCATGGAAGAATTGATTACATTTTTGGGCGGATCCATGTACAATTACTCTGACAATGGCGTCTGCAGAGGTATGCGCTCTCCGAGTGCTTTCTAGCACAACTTGTCGTGCCAAAGCACCATATTGCGTATCCTATTGATCGAAAGAACGGCCTGGTAAAAAACTTATCATGGCCGTTTTGCGATTAGCTCTTTCTCTAATATTATTTTCTTGCACGAAACGATATAAATCTTCTTTTTCATAATTACGCGCTTCTCGTTTTGATGAAGAGATTATCAGTTTTTATTTCTTTTGTATTATTCACCAATTTAAAAACAAATGTCTTAATCAGCGTCGCTACAGAATTTGTTTCTGCTTATTCATCAATTTCTCATCTTAAAACGGAATTAATGTTTCACTTTTTATGACAACTTTTACTTTCGTTCATCCGATCAACATTTTCATTTCTTTTTATTAATTTATCTATTCACTCTTTATTGCCTTTTTGGTATGTTTTGCTTTCATTCGTTCATGCATTCATTAATTCGCTCTTTTATACTTTCATTCACTCTTTCTTTCATTTCTATTTTCAGTTACCCTTTCACTCTTTTCTGCATTCGGTCATTCATTCACAGTTTTCTTTCATCCATTCTTTTCTGCTTTCATTTATTCTTGGATTCATTCATTCATTCACAGTTTTCTTTCATCCATTCTTTTCTGCTTTCATTTATTTCTGGATTCAGTCATTTATTCATTCAAATTTTCTTGCTTTCCTTCATTCTTTCTTTCATTCTACATTTTATTTATTCGTTCATCTAGTCATTCTTCAAAGCTTTATCTCATTCATTTTTCATGCCTGCATTCCAATTTTTTTTTATTTTGCTTGCTTTTTATTGATTTATTCTCTTTCTTTCTTGTTTGTTATTCTTTCATTCAATTTTCTCTTTCATTCGTATTTCTCTTATTCTTTCTTTTTCTTTCTTTACTTCTTTCTTTTGTATATTTCTCTTATATACATTCTCTTCCACCCCTTCTCTCCTCTCGCAATATTCCTGCTTTACTGCCATTGACCCATGTTAATCTCTAGACATACGTATCTTCTTTAAACTCGCCCAACACTTCTTATGTCGTCTTCAAATATGCAAACATCGATACGCATTCACCGTAATTAACTTTTTTCTTCCGTTCATGTTTTCCAAGTTCTTTCAAACACAGAAATAGAACTCGGTACAACCACTTGAAAGTTAACAGATGGTTTCTATTATCCATCACACTAGTTTTAAAAAGACGACCTTAGACCCAGTCAACAGAAAAGTCTTGTCCAGCTGACATAGAACGTAAAAAAGGACATTAAATGGTAATACTCTCTTGATCATGTTCTTGGGCGGATTCATAAACAGATTCATGTTAATAATACTGCATAGTCGTAATATTGTGTATGCAGATGCGCGTAGTCACACACATATATTTTGGGGTGCTGGTTTCGCTTAGTAGATAAGATAGATGCGTATTTCCCACGGGAGGCAGAGAATGGTGTTCGAGCCCAGGTATTAACCATGATTTCGAATGCTGAATGTTTTGGCAGGTAGACTATCCCGACTTGGATGGATAGCTGAACAATCTTCCTAGCACCATTTACGTCCATTTAGCCCTATACCGAACTAACCTAACCTTATGAATTTCCATTTATATCAGAATATAATTACTCTCTCTCTCTCTCTCTCTCGCTCTCTCTCTCACTCTCTCTCTCTCTCTATATATATATATATATGATTTTTGGGAAATGACAATACCTTAACATGTTTCGACGTATTATGTCGTTTTCAAAAGGAAATTGGAGAGAACGTGTATTGATGACTGTATCCAGTCGAGGCGCTTGTTTGGATGGAGAATCTCCCCATATATATATATATATATAGTTTCATCTGAAGATCGAATTCACGTGAAACCAACTGTACAGGTTGTAATGAACCAATAAATATTTTTCTACTACTATATGGATAAGGATATGTATATATGTGTATGTATATGAGTATGTATGGGTTTTTTAATATATTGCTGTATGTATAAATTTTCTGTATGCGTTTCACGTTTCTTTGCGTACATACTTAGGCACGCATGTACAAATGGATGCGTACAGACCTAGACACACAAGTACAAATAGGCGGACAGTTGTGTGCAGATATACACGGCTGGGGGAATCCATGATTAAAAAAACACCTGTACTGTCTCATTCCATGAAACAGGTGCATGGAAGGCAGCTGATGATCCCCTATAATAAGTGTGATCTACATTAGCTAATTATGGTATAACATATACAGAAATGGTAGTTAATTCGAAATGTAACAAAACAAAAATTGTAGTTTTTTTGTTCCCCCTCTACGTACATACATATATGGACAGTGTATTGGTGAGGGGGGATCGGGACAGGTATATTACAGGCGGGATGGCGGTGAGTTTTTTTCGGAATGGGGAAGGCAGAACGGGAGATTTGTCATACACTATGGGGTGTGTTTAGAAATGTGTAGACGGTTACGAGAAATGAACAGATACGAGAAATCAAAATTTCCACAGACTATATATATATGTATATGTGTGTGTGTGTGTGTTCAGTGGCTTCCAAACAGAAAATATATAGGCAATAATGTATCACTATTTGTTTTAAAATACCTCCCTTAAAAACAAATCTAGCCTTTTTAACTGGCCTCTCCCACCTATGTTGCAGAATACTACAACTCTCTAAATTGAGAGAAAGAATTCAGTATCAGGCATTAGAAATTGGACCATTCGCTGTGAAACCTCAAGCTTGAAGCAATAAAAACAAAGATTAAAAACATTATTTTCATTCTGCAATGTCTTGTCTTCCATTTATTTTCCTTTTCCCCCCTTATATGTTCTTAGCCCTTTCTGACTTGTAATCTATTCTTATCTTGTCTGTAAGCGGCATTGGCCCATCGCCAACCTTCTGTCCAATCTATCGGATTGCATTAGCAATTGTCACGCAAGGTTCCATCTTGCAGAAACATGAGCCCTTTGGACAGGATTATAATGCTGAATATAGTTTCACTGAGTTTACCAACAAGGTAGAGTGTCCAGGGAGTTGAGGTTAGACGGCATAATCATCAATAATCATTGAAAAGTAAGAGCGTTCCGATAGATTCATTTTGGGGCTCACAATGCTTAAATGGGCATAGTCTTTGTATGTTCTCACTTTATAAAAGGTGACTTACTATAAGCGCATTACTCAGTAATACCTTTTTCAGATAAAAACTCTCTTTCGGAATATTATATATACAATAGAGCGATTCTGTCAGTAATATTTCAATAATCAAATCATTTACAATGGGTTTTTATTGTAAACTGAACTGCAGTTCTTATCTGTGGTAGAATCATTAGCAATAGAATTACATAATACAGATAATAGCTCATTTATGTCAGTAATGGTTGCATTATTTGCTGTCCACTAAGAATCCCTTCCAGTAAGCAAACATAAGGTGAGCTGTAATAGTTTATTGTGGTGGGGACAAACGAAAAAGACCCAAATTGCCTTCGAAATGGACAATAATAGTCACATTTCTGGGCGGCAATGGCGGAAATGGGGCCCAGTGACAATTGATAATTTGGTATTGTCAGCGGCGCATCGAAGTGGTAAAGAAGGCGGCAAGAATAGGTGTTTAGTAGTCAGACACAAGGCCAGAAATGAGGCACTCCCAATGAAGAACGAAATCAAAACTGTAGAAAAGGATTTGCTAGCCTATCTTGCTAACTACTATTCTTCGGCGAAGAAACATTTGTTTAATAAGCTTAGCTCAGTCTGGCACAAGGCAACAAGTCTGGAGCATCTAGTGAGGAACGAACTCACAACTGTAATGCTCCCTTTTCTAACGAGTACTCCACGACAAAATGCCCTGAGGGCCATGTGAAAAAGATGTCTAGTCTACATTGCTTTCAATGTCCAATTCAGCTAATCGTTTCATAATGGCTGTTATATCCATTATCAGTAGTACCGTTTGTGAGACACGCTGTAATAAAAGAAAACACAAAAGAAAGAACAAAGAGAGGGAAAAGTTTAGCTTAATCTGGAACATGGTCACAATAGTGTGACACTCGGTGGGAATCGCACTCCCTACACTCGAAATAGTCTGCCAGACTTGATTGCTGAGCATTACTCCACGGTCGTGACCATAAATACACTTTTACATTACAATGACGGGCGCCCATAATTATTTACCAATTCTACCTCAGTATAGCACAAGACTACAAGAGTGGGACACCCAGTATCGGAGTTGGTATCGTCTGGGAGACTGGCTTGCTAGCCACAGCCCCACGGCGAAGTTCCTTTATTTACTAAACTTAGTTTAATCTGGCAAAATACCACAACAGTGGAACACCCAGTGAGAATAGACATCTTAATTTACTGATCTTTGATTAGTTTGGAACATGGCCATAAGCACCTTACAGTACCTGTTGTTTTTAAGCGGTCACCCATCTAAACATTGATATGGTTCGACACTGCTTAACTTCGGGGATCAGATGAGCACCGGTGTGTTCAGTGTAACTACAACATAAGCCCAGTGGGGATAGAACTTATTTCACTAGCGATTTGAAATACAAGACGAACTTTCTAACCATCGCACTATGGTAGGCACCCATAGTTATTTAATAAGTATAGTCCTGAGGTGCAAAGTTGGCCTAACGGTTAACAACATGGAAAATAAAATAGGCAAAGTTCAATTTTCCAGTTACGTTAGTTTGTGCACACTTTGCACTAATGCCCTTGGAAAGGTCTTACATAAGGCCTCAACAGTGAGATGTCCAGTGAGGGTCGAATTCCCTACACGGCTGCAATAGGTGCTGATAAATATTTTGTATGAAGGGTCGTTTTGACATATGCTAATGGCTTATCGGACGATGTGGAAAAAGTAAAGGATTACTTACCTGAATCTAATGTAAAGACACATCCGACGAGAAAGTTTAGGGAAATGTATCAAGCCCTCAAGTCGATTTCTAGAAAAGAAAACAGAAAGACACAATATTAACAAGTTATTAACTTTGTTTTCATTGTCGTTCAAAGATATCTACTTACGAGGAGGGAGGCGAAACACAACATTAAGTTGTCGGTGGCTAAATACTATTTGTAGCAAGTATATTCAACCGTTCTCGAATTTGTCTGTCAGTAAATAGTACAAACAGTAAACTTGCTCACTGGCACACGACGTACATGTGTGTCTTGTGGCATCTTGCGTATTTTCCTCTAGACTCCGTATCTGTCTTGCGACACTGAGCAGAGGATGTGCTTATTTTGTTGCGCTGTATATTGCACTATCCAAGGTAGCAGTGAACGTGTTACACCATCTAAATAGATTAATAAAGATTATTAATAGATCCGTGTTTTGTAAGGTTAATAGTGACAATTTATCTTATTTGAAAGTCAATTTTTAATCTGTCTGGTCCAAAGACGGAGATGAGATTAATTACAACGTGCAACGTGATTTTTGTTCCTGTGTAGTGAGTATTATTTTCTGATCGCTTACATGTAAAAGGTATAGAATATTGCTATTATTCACTTCAAACGTTGTTGATATTCATATGTAATTGTTTTTCTTACTTAATGTGATTGAAATGTACAAATTCGCCTGTTGTCCAATTGAAAACAAGTAGATTTCAAATTATCATTGTCCTCCTCGCAAAAGCAAAGTTTGAAGGGAATAATAATATAATTTTTAGACATAATCAATCAGAAAATAACAAATAAAAGTAAAAAAAACGTATTATCTGTGGCAAACAAAATAAACTAGAAAGAGCTAATCAGAAATGGATTGTCCGAGTTCAAAGTTGTTCCTCCCATTAGATTTGTCTCTCATTGCCACGGAATCGTTTAGAATAGAAGAATGGAGGCCAAGTAAGTAGGCACTTCCAGGTGCATCGCATAAACATTCAGCTAGTTAAGGAAATCGGAAACTGATACATCAACCAAAAATAATATATAAAAACCTAAAATCAAATCTAATCGGGCCTCTAAAATAATAAAAGGTAGGCCATAAGACCGAGAGAGCATCAAGTAAACTCTGACTTGTTTACAAAACCAATTACGTCATCAGCGGGGAATGTTCCGGAAATTCGGCTCTCAGGTCTGCTTACGGTAAACAGGACTCGAATATATCAAGGCACGCCCGTGAACGTGGATGACGGCAATTTCGAATTCTTGTGTAGGTGGAATGCGTGTTTTTTTTAATACGAAAATTTACTTCTTTTAGTGTGATATAAATTACATCAGCCCATGATAAAAGTCTTCCGCTTTGTTTATCGAAATAAATAAATAGTCACCTGAAAAGTAATAAAGAATGCAGTGTTCACTGTAAAACGTATCTGTTTTCGCATCACCATAATTTATTTTGGGGCATTTCCCTCGCATGTTAGTACAATGGCCAGGCACCGTTTCGAGAACATCTATCTATCTATCTATCTATCTATCTATCTATCTATCTATCTATCTATCTATCTATTTCCCCCTATCTCTCTTTCTTTCTCTCTTTCTTTCTCTCTCTCTCTTTCTCTTTCTCTCTCTCTCTCTCTCTCTCTCTCTCTCTCTCTCTCTCTATATATATATATATATTTGGTAACAGAGGTCTATTAAAACAGAATATGCAGAAAAACTGACGCATAATTGTAAATGAGTACCATTTATATATATATATAAATCACTATCACACACCAAAAAAACATATTTTCATATTTCGTCTCCCAATTGACATATCTGAGTACTGCCCACCGGACTAATATATATACACTAATATATATAACAAAACGAACTGAAAATCAACTTAGAAATGCACATAGCGCCATGGAAAGATCAATGCTAGGGATAACTCTGAGGTAGAAAAAGATCAACATGGATCAGAGGGAGGACTAGAATGAAGGATATTATACAAATAATTAAGCAGCAAAAATGGAGATGGGCTGGTCCCCTAGCAAGAAGAGATGACAAGAGATAGGGCAAAAGAATAACCGATTGGTGCCCATGAGACAGTAAACGCAGTAGGAAAAGTCCAGCAGTGGACTTATAACGGCTGATGTTTAACTGGAAACATAGTATATAAGGCCAAAATCTCCACAATAGAAAAACCAGATACCATTAAACACTATATCGGAGTCTCAAAACGTAAATTGAAAGAATGGTATGGCAACCACAGAATGACCTTCTCACAAAATATAGACACAGCACAGCACTGTCCAAATATGTTTGGGAAATAAAAGAAAAGGAATTAACCCCACAAATCAAATGGTCCATCTTAGCCCACGCTCGTCCACCGGACAATCTAAACGGGACATGCTGGCTATGTCTAGAAGAAAAGTTTAGAATACTGAAATTTAGAAATAGGGCTAGCTTACTCAACAAAGGACCGAAATTGTTTCAAAATGTCGCCATAGAATGGCATTCAAATTAAGAGCGGTAGAATAAAGTAAGAATAGCATATAATATATCCACCATAAATAGATTTAAATATACAAATATGAATAAACATCTAACATCTAATGCGGTAAGAATGGCACGAAAAGTAGTAATTTATATCCCAGCAAAACTAAATTTAAAATGAAAGTAAAAATTAAATTAATATAAAGAATTAAAGAAATACATAGAAAGCACCATGCCTCTTTTAAAACAAACAAACAGAAAAGAATCATAGCCATGTAGGGTGAAGAAAACTATCTATGAATACATCACAATAGTAAACTCCAACCTGGAACCAGGTCAAAGAGGAAGTAAAGAATGCCATTCCACCATCCATCCCAGTAGGCCCCACTGCCAAAAGAATATATCTCCATACCCTCATACTATATATATATTAAATCGTAAATGTGAATAAAGAAACGTTCCCCGCACGAAGT
>VCCN01005908.1:11207640-11221715 GCA_006491835.1 Architeuthis dux | reverse complement strand
TGTGAGTGGGATGGTGTGCACTTGCACATAATAATGATCATTTTCTTTCGTACTCAAACGTCATCGCTGATAGAAATTGAGAGAAAACGAAAAACATGCGTATGGATTAACAGAGAATAGTTTATATTCATAGATATAAATATACAAAGACTCACAATTACAAACGCACTCAACTATACCGGCATAAAGATTTCCACACACGCACACTTACAAACATACACAAGCACACAAGGAACACTCACGCACACAAAAGCAAACATTTTCTTTCTCTCTCTCACGCACAAACAAATACAGACAGACGTAAACACTGTCGCTCTCACACGCAAATACAAAGATCTCACTCACACACAAACGCAAACAAAATCGCACTAACACAAACACACAAACGCAAAGACACACGCTCACACACACACAAACGCAATACAATCGCTCACACATACGAACGCAAACGCACTTGTTGAAATACACAAACGCAACCACACTCGCTCTTACACACGCAAACACGAACATACTCGCTCATACACACACACACACACAAATGCAAACACACACTCACACAAACGCAAACACTCGCTTACACACACACAAACGCAACACGCTCGCTCTCACGCACACACATTCACACAAACGCAAACACACACACACACACACACACACTCAGTCAGCTTTTTGAAATATTTAAAAACTGGAGTACTGAATCACCCTAGGTTGGTAAGATTTCGGCAGAGCAAGCTCAACATTCAAGAACAAAAAGATGGTCTAAAACCAATGTGTACCCCCGATAGTCACCTATGGAGCTGAAACATGGAACCTAGCCAAACTGAGAACCATGTAACGTTCACAAGAAAGGATAGTGTTTAACATCATATAGAGGGATCACAAGACAGCACAGTATATTACAGAAAAAGCAGGAGACCGAGATAGAAAACTCAAATGGCAATGGGCAGGACATGTTGCAAGGATGTCAGTCAACCTCTGAACATCTCGATTCACAACGTGGATCCCCAGAGATCATATGCGAAATTGTGACCGGCGAAAAATAAGATGGCATGACGATTTAGACAAGTTATGGGGACATTGGGGCCGCAACGCCCACGATCGAGAGGTCTGATGGATCTTGGGAGAAAACGTTGATGATGGTGATGATGATGCGAATGATGATGAAATAGTTAGCAAACTAGTCTTGCCAGATTACTGTAGTAATTTATATCCTCACTGGGTTCCCAATCTTTGTGACCCTGCTCCCTGCTAAGCTTAATTAATAGTTTAGGGTATCTCGACATGGAACGATGGTCAACAAGCATTAATACTGTATTGAGTTCGATCTTTACTGGGTACCCCGGACACATGGCCTTGTGCCGTACTAAGATGATCTGAGTAAATATCAAGGCTTACATTTGTATGTACTTTATTCGTAAATCGGAAATTCCCGTCTAATAAACATTACAAACAAAATGATTTGTTTGCACAATGTGCACACACATATCGTTTCAGATAATTTCAAAATAATTTGGGCCATGAGAATTTTATAGTGTTCGGAAGAAGGGCCGTGTACCATAGTACCCCTTAGGAGGGATAGGAAAAATGGAAGAATAGATAGATAGATAAATAAAATTGTCTCGTGTGTAGAAAATGTTAAGTGCGTAGAAATAAGAATTCGGCCTTACCACGCCATCGCTGTATGATTGATAGGTCAATATTTGGAATTTTAGTTGGAATAGTTTTGGGTATAAATATAGGAGACAAATGAACTGCGTAGTAGTGAGCAGTAGTTAACCCGTCTAAGAGTTTAGTAGTTTGATTGACGTCCTTAGTAAACAGCGCTGTCTAAGCCTTTAAGCAATTAAGCAGTTATCCATAGTTACAAATATTATGATTTTTTTGACAAGCCTTGAAAAGAACGATTAACCCAGCCAACACTATTGTAAGCCAGAACTCCTAGTTTTCATTTGTGAGTGAAAAAGTCGTTTGATCTCCAAGTTCCTTGCAGCATCAACAAAAGCCAGCAGAGCAGATACACAATTCAGTTACACCCCGTTACGACACCCAATAAAGCAGCCATGCATCAGTTCCTTCCCACGCGCAATACCAGTTCCAGAGAAATCAACGCAGTTCCGGAGAAATCAACATCATCGTCAACAACGCATAATGTAACAGGCACTTGATAGCATATAAGACCCTCCTTATTTCAGCCGGGAATATTAAGAGAAAAAATGCATTTCCCTATATTCCTCCCATTTATCACCATGTAGTTTTTAACGCCTCTCCAAGTACTGGCCAATGTGATGCTTGACATGAACGTCACGTTTATCCTTTGAGCCATTTTTGGAAAACGGGTGGGATGGCTGGGTGAAGGGGTATTATATGTCGCCAAATGTACAGTATGTTTCCATTTTTATTTAGACAATAATAATTAACATTAATTTCTTTTTTTGCAACACACACTCACACACATTTCCAAATATTTTAAGACGACTTTCGGTAAAATTGTTTTCTGATGTTCTGAGATGAAATGTTTTCATTATTCCTCATACTTTTCGGACTGCAGTCAACCTCGTCTCTTTCGTCACCGCTCTCTTTCGACAAATTGTTTTCCCAAGTGCAGTGAGAGGGTTCACTGCATTGTCCTAATCTTTATTGTGATTATCACACTCTCGGCCAGTACAAAACCGACAGACAGATGGCCAACCGGACATTTTTCCTAATAGCCAACATTTGGTCATCGTTTGAACATACCATATATGGGGATTAACATGTAAAACTTCCCCAATAATCCCTCCATAGGCAATGTTGTTTTTTGAGGCCCAAAAGTGGAACCCATCTTTCAAAAGTGGAACCCATTTTTCAAAAGTGGAACCCATTTTTCAAAAGTGGAACTAATTTCACATACAGAGGGAGGGTGTACATCCGCCCTAAAATTACGGCAACCCTAAGTGCTATTGACTTGGAACCTCTGATAAAAGAAGTTAACAGGTGGCAGTATGAACTTTGTGTATTTTACAGCCCAGTCAGTAACTTACAAAGGTTCTGGTCTGTAAAATCCACGCTGTTCATGAGATGTTATTTATTATAGTGCCAATCAACCCCTCTCATAGAAATATACTACTATATAGTGCAGTTGTATGTGCGGGAAAGACGGCCCCCGTTGGTCTCGAATGCTAAACGCGTTTTTCTTTTGATATTTAGGGGCCTTAAGGTATGCTTAATCAGAAAACATTTTCATTCAATTTGTTTAGCAACTGGAAAGGTATCATTTTCAAGATGGCATCCAATATGGCTTCCAAATTAGTCGGCTGCATTTATAAAAAGCCTAATTTACCCCCACCAAAAAACAAAAGTTGCAACAGAAGCTTTTTCAACGGTTTGTTGTAGTATCAGGTGTGCTTGTTAACATAGTCTACCTCAGTCTGATCACTAGGTTGCATTCAATTGACTTGCCTTAGGTAGTGGACAGAAACAGATGTCCACCACTCATAAGAACATAGCCAACAGATCAAGATTCACTGTTGACAACGTTAAAGTTTGCCATAAAGTTAGTGAAGAAAGGAGGACAGTCATCACCCTAGACTTAGGTCTAGGGTGATGACTGTCCCCCTCTCTTTACGAGCGTGCTGTGAAGATTAGAAATGCTACTGGGAACTATGAATGGTCTAGAGCTGCACATGGGTGAGCTCCATGTTGTTTTTGCAGCGTTACATATGCTTGGAAAGTACATTGAGGGTTCAAGACTGGATCAAATATGGGTAGAGCAGGGATTCTACGGACCACGGACAATAAGACAACTGTTTCGTGGGAAGAATTACAAAAGAGGTATCGGGACTTATCTAATGATCTTGTTGGTTCTTGCAAATATTTATCTTGATGCAAATAAGGATGTATGAGATAAACTTCTGCAGATGATCCGAGAATTTCGTGATGATATAGTGCTCTCCGTCCAAAACAGAAATGGCATTCCTGATGTGTTCAAAAGAGCAGTGACAACCTAACAACTCAAGAGCATTAGAACTGATGACGGCCAGAGGTAATTCAAAGCTTGGTACATTTCTATACAATTACATGCGTCAAATATCATGAGATATTATTGAGATTCATTAGAACTTCCAGCACTGGCAATTACAGCTTGCATTTGGCGAGTGCAGAAGGGCTTATCAAGTATTTCTTTGCTCCTGATCTTTACAAATACGCTTGTTTGACATCCTACTATCTGGTGGATATGTACAAACTGAAAACAGACGACCTTTCATGGACTGCAATAAATAGCAGGGATATGTCTGTATTCAAATATCATATATTGTTTTGTGGAATAGGAGTCAACCATGCTCTAGAACAGGAAATGCGTCACTTGTAAAGTGTTGATGAAGTTACTCGTATCACACACAATGATGATGCATTAATTCGGTACCTTTTGAGTGCATCAGAGATATCTCAAATTATCAACCAATTTTGGAGAAAGGACTGGTCAAACGGAAAGAAGCAACAAAAGCATTAGCAGCTGTATGACACTGCAGCAAGTCGTCTGCGAAAAATTGTACAGAAAATGAAAATTGTTTGGTTAATATGTGTTCCAATGTTGCATTACAAAATGATAGAGAAGTTGACATTCGTGATTTTAAAGGACAAGACAGATATGCAGAATTTATCAGAGAAAGATTAATCACAAATTCAGAAAGATCGATAGGGGACAGAATCACGAAGATGAAACTAAGAACATTTGCATCTGCAGCAAAGGTCAATAAATATAAACTTGGGGCGAAGATTCTTGGGCTAAAGGAAGAACGACCTTTGCTTACTCGGTTTCTTTTCATACAGAGAGCACGACCAGAATTAATTTTTCAGCCGAATACCTAATGCTTATATTAGCAGACAAATCTACCCTGAGGAACGAGACATAGGTTGCTGCTGATAGTGTAAGTAGAAGAATAAAAATTACTGCGCAAACTGCACACAGCGTAGTCATCATTGAAGCTATGGTAAAAGTTCAATCGTTGAAAAAAGATGAAAGTATAAAGAACATTGGACAGCTTGCTGAATAATTTTGTTAACAAATTGAGAAGAAACCCCAAGGGGCTAATGAAGGCAGAGTTCTGTTTGATCATACAAAGGTCACTTAAAGAGCAGACCTTGAAAAAGAGAGCCAAGGGCATTGGTCCTATCAAGTTTCATGTCTCAGAATCAATGAAATCAGAAGGGATTAGGATGGGGATATTTCTATCAGATAGCAATACCAAAGAACAACCGACAATTCTCTTTAAAGATGGTTTGTTGAAAAGGTTTAAGGATAACGAAAAGAGAATAATATGTGTGGCAGGGACTCTTGTTTCATCAAACCAACCAATATTTTTATGAGAGAACACGACCACAAAGAGGCCGACACTCTAATACCATTTCATTGTTTGGATGCAGCAAGGTCCGACGCTGGTTGTAGTTTAGTGGTCAATTCAGTTAATACAGACGTTTTCGTTCTATTGCTCGAAATATATGATTCGCTGCGTACATCAAAGTTACAAATGAGAGCAGCAAAAGGAAAAGAATCAACGTATTATCAACATTGGGAAATGCTACAAAACACAAGCTCAGGATTACATGCGTTTACATGAGCAGACTGAGGAAGAAAGTTTTCAGGAATATCGAAACGTAAGTGGGTACAGAGTTTCTGACTCTTGAAAGATGGGGATCCAATTGTTAGAACGCTTACTCGTCTTGGTCTTTCTCATGAATCCGCGTCCTGCCAAGATATTGGAAATTTAGAGAGATTTACCTGCACGGTTTACTGCAAAAATGCAGTCACAATTCTTTAAAGGGTTACAACAGGGGCCCGGAAAGAGAGGGCACAGTTGAGCAGTATAGATACAACATAAATAGAACCCGTCGCCGAAAATAAAATTGACACAATTTCGTGTTTTAGAAAAATGATTTCTACTATGGAGTTCATTTTAATGATTTCTCAATGAAGTAAAAAATAAATAACCGGAATGCTTCGGAGCCGTAGTTACGATGGGCGGAAAGAGAGAGTCCAGTTCAGCACTATAGTAATATCATAAATAGCCCCCCCACCCACAAAAAAAAACCAAAAGAAAAATGATTTCTCGATGAAGTAATGGGAAATAACCACAATACTCCGAAGCGATGGACGGGAAGAGAGGGCACCGGTACTGCTTCTCTAAATGGCGACTCTTGCACGGCGCTTTCTGATTGTTTTGAGAAAATGTACATTTAAAAAGAAAAAAGATTTATCCTGTCGATTCCACAATGTGGTTCCTGACGAGGAACGAGGTATTTTGTTCAATTCTTTGGGGCTGTATTTTTAAGCGTCCATTTTCTACAATTTTGCCTTCATTTTAGCTTTGATATTTTGACCCAAATGTTCAAAAGTAGAGTATTTCCAACACACACACACACACACACACACACACACACACGTGTGTGTGTGTTTGTGTATTTGCATGCATGTCTCGACAGCGTGTATATGTGCATGCTTATATTTCTCAGAAAATTAGACAAACAAGTTCATATTTATGTATAAGTATTTGTTGAATAGTTGGACCACTACGACTACTATCAATGCTGGCCTCATCCTTATACTACCTTACTACCTACGACTACTACAACTTTTGACGTCATCCTCCTACCAGCCTTTGTCAAAAGTCAAAACTATATCAAAATATAATATATATAATGGTTTTTCACGTTGCTAGGTAACAAAATAGATTTCTAAAATGTTTTTATTTTTTAGATTAAAACTGAATTCTACTCGACAATGTATCAAATGAACTCTCTTAAACTAGTAAGTATACACATGTTGAACTAAAGTAACAGGTTGTTTTATGTAATGCGTGCAATACGTGTAATAGGTGGAATAATATATCACCTACTAGGGGAGTTGCAAGTCAGCCACAGACAACCATAACATTTTGACTGTCAGCATCGAGAACGAGCGACAGATTCAGCAATTCAGTCTACCGAGTATAACAGCTTGATATATCTTTAAGAAGAATTAGTATGAAGCAGACAAAATATATTCAGAAAAAAAATATAAACATAACTTGCTGCCAAAATTATAACAACGTTGAAAACATAAATAACACACACAAACAAACTATATATATATATATATGTATGTATGTATGTATGCATGTGTGTGTGTGTGTGTGTGTGTGTGTGTGTGTGAAAACAGAGCGCAATGGATCAGAAAACATTAATTGTAGGTAAAAGCTAATTTTATTAATATATTTGGATAAAAGAATAAAGATCAACTCTGTTGTATGAAGATAAGAAAGTCATATCTTTCTAAGTTAGCAGCTAGCAGACACTTGTTTGTTATTTCGGACCAACTGTGCACCCAGCCCTAGTACACAGTGAATCACCCCCCGGGGAACAGCGAATCAACATAAGATTGAATGATTTAAAAAAGTCCCAGAGTGTAACCAACTACACATTTTATTAAAGTATTGTTGAATTGTAGACTGTGTTACAAAAAGTGATCATAAAAATCTCTGAAACATTCATTGGCAAAAGTTAGGCCGACTAAAGGAAACATTTAACACAAAATCACATGCATTCAGCCTCAAAGGCAATTTAAGAAAAGAAAACACACGGACAGAATACAAATATATAAATGTATATATATATTTTTTTTTTCTTATTGTTGCTTTTCCCATCTTCTACCTTATTACAATGCATCATTGAGTTTCACTCACATATAATGCCACTTGTCCTATCAGGTGGTCATTATATTCCTAAAATCTTACTTTTTACTCAAATACATTCTTCTGTCTTGTTTAAAATGTTATATTTCTCAATTATAACAAATTATTAATCGCATCTGTACCTACTAACTTTCCCAATCAGTGTGTATCAACTATCCCTAACGGTGGAGTAGGTTTGTACCCTTTTTTCGGGAAGTTTAAATGATGATATAATAAACTTGACAAATGTTTCAGATTTAAATGAACCATCCACAGGAAGTCTCTTCTCCATAGTAACTTTCGGTCATATTTGCATTTTAATGAATTAGTTTCACAGGAAGTTACAGTGAAACATGTATCAACTAGCCCAGGTCTCCCTATACATGTGTGTGTCCGCATTTATTTTACGCATCAAATATTTGTTATTTAACGTAATCTCCTTCCTTGCCAATGCATTTAATTCAGTGGAGAATATTACTCACATAGAAAATTCAAAGTTTAACAATAAAGATTGTAATACAAGTTATTCTATTTTCAGTGACGCGTGCAGTACAGTTTGTTCTGCAATTTTTCAACGTGCAGATGTTTTCAATTCTTTTCTTTCTTTCGTTGCTTAACAGGGATAAGGTATGGAATATCTTTTTAAAGAAAGGAATTGAGAAAGTCTGCAAGTTTAAAATTATGGAACCAGCTATACTGCATGTGTTGCTGAAAACAGAATCAACACATAATAATTAGTAATGTGCATGTGTCGTCTGTCACGCTTATCAATGACGCCTGGTGACGTAACTTAGTATAAATAGAAGTGTGTGTTACGTTAAATTGTATCTTGTGATCTGCCACGCTTATCAATGACGTCTGGTGACGTAACTTAGTATAAATAGAATTTCATGTTACGTTAAATTGTATCTTGTGATCTGCCACGCTTATCAATGACGTCTGGTGACGTAACTTAGTATAAATAAATTTCATGTTACATTAAAGTGTATCTTTACCTAATTTTACCTTCAGATTAGTTTAATATTCAGGAAATATTCAACATGAACAAGAAAATGCTGTGAAACAATGTTTTTAATATTTTATAAGTACAATGCAATTGCCAAATTACCTAAGTATTGCGGTCATTTTTTGACACATATATAATAATTAGCAATGTGCATTTGTCGTCCGTCACGCTTTTGTCATCAGTAATGTCTGGTGACGTAACTTAGTAGAAATACAATTTTATGTTACGTTAAACTTGATAAATTGTATCTCAACTTAATTTTACCTTTAGATTAGTTTAATATTCAGGAAATATTGAACATAAACAAGAAGATGCTGTACAACATAAGGTTTTTGATTAATATTTTATTAATTCTGACTACTTTTCACCTTCATCTTAATTTTGAATTGTTTTTTTTCGCAACTTCAACTCGGACCATCATTCTACAGCTGGGAGCAAATAGCACGATCGGAAATAAAGAGTAAGCTAACAGTGAGACTCACGTCTCTACGACCAGAGGTTTACGCCCAACCACGATACCACTCCGCCACGGAAACTTTCCACCAGTCAATTTCCACCTTTTAAATCCACACTTCATTCTGACTACCGACGCCATGTTTTGTTGTTTATCTTTTGAGAACTAGTAGTATTATTAAAGCAATTTTTATTATTTATTCTTATTATTAGATGATGTATTGTAACCCAATATCTTTTTTATTAATTTCTACTACTTTTAACTTCAACTTAATTAAATCAAAGGTTGAAGTTGTTATAAAAGCAACTAAAAATGAATATGAAGTTATAAAGCAATCAAAATTAATAAAAATATTGGGTTACAATACTCCATCTATTAATGAGAATAAATAATGAAAAATCGCGTTACTGTTAACGTTTGAATTTTCTGTTTGCTACTTTCTGTTTGCTATCGCTGGGGTCACGAAAGGGTGTCTGTATCTAAGAATAGGATAGTCAATATATGACCAACTTCTTCACCAGTTCTTTTTTCATCGGCTTTTGTGCAACATTTTGTAAATTTTCAAAATAAATATCGCTACTGTTTTTTTACTTTTGCACTAGCGGAAAAAAATAATACTCTCTCTGCTGTGATATCTCTCTCTCTCCCCCCCTCTCTCTCTCTTTCTATCTATCTATCTATATATATATATACATATATATATGTATATACATTTGGACCCAATAATCGGCTGGTCCGATTAACCGAACGACTTAATTTTTTATACACCAAACAACCTAAAGGTTCTTAAATTCAAGTTAAACAACTTGCATAAAACCACAACAACCTAAGTCCCTTTTACAGTTCCTTTTTTTGAGTCACAAACTAAAAGTATTTGAAAGTTGTTTTGAGAAATGAAAAATATATTTTTAGTAGTTCTATCAAATTTTATCTTAAAAAAATGTTAAGTCGGTAGCAATGCTGCTTGGTCCAAATAAACGGCACATTGGTCATAATAAACGAAGCAAATTAGCGATGATTACATACGTTAAGATCGGTTCTTACAAAATTAGTCCTATTGTGCGGCTGGTCCTAATAACCGATGGTCCTATTAAGCAGGTCGATACTATAATATTGTTTACGTACTTGTCAGTCCTTTGCTTTCTCAACTCCGTTCGTGTTTACTTCGTTAGAATCACACGCTTCGCTGTTGTTTTTTGTTGTGGTATATCATTACTACGATCTGATAAATTTTAAATAAATTCATAGCAATTTTAAGGACACAAATTGAAAAAATGTATGTAAAATATATATTTTCTCAGAAGCCAGATCGACTTATAAACGTGATTTGAAGAATAGTATATATTTGTTGTCAACATTATAGGAATCTAATTTTACATTGGATCGACTTAACATGACTATATCAGTAGTGTAAATTGCAGAACTAAAATATGGCGTCATTATTCAATCATTATTTGTGAACTGTGTAACAACACCGGTCACGAAAAAAGTCGACGCTTCTTACTGATGTACATCATCATCAGCCGTTATAAGTCCACTGCTGGACGAAGGCCTTTCCCATCTCCTTCCATGACAGCCTATCTTGTGCTAATCTCTACCAAGTCTTACCGGCAGACTTTTCTATCTATCTATCTATCTATCTATCTATCTATCTATCTATCTATCTATCTATCTATCTTTATTTGTCTCAGTATAACGTGAAAACTGCAATATAAGCGATGAAGCCGAGAATTAGGCAAATAAACAAGTGCGGTTAAAACATCATAAATCAACATAAATAACGGCATACAAGCGATACAAAACCACGAATTAAAACAGAGAAACAAGTACAGTTCAAACAGCAAGAATCAACAATATATACCATACATAGCGTTTGAACGCAAAACGACAATACAAGTAAAATAAACACGAATAACGTGAATCAACAAATTGATAAAGAAGGAATAGCTTCTAGCATGAATCTTACAGGTGTGGCTATATCGTATTTTACAAGTAATCGAATTTTAAGCATAAAAGTTCGAACTGTAAGAATGGACCTTACTAAATGTCTCTCGTTGCTTCCCTCAACCGCGCTGTCACTCGTTGCGGCAGAAATAACGCCCCGAATTGAAAGTTATATACAAAACAGCCGAAGCCAAGATGAAGGTAAAAACTAGGCAAATTCAATTAAATAAGGTGCATAATTGTTTTACCGTGTTCGCCTTCTGACCGACTGTAGAAATAATTCGAGAACGGGTCTTGAGTCATGGTGTCTGAGGAGCTCTGAAATAAGTGGAGATATCTGGAACGCTAGATGAAACTCTGACCGGTGTGATTTCCACGGTTCCTTATATAGGGCGATGAGAATGGGTGGTGGAACATTTCTGTTCTTAATTATGTTTAGAGATGGTGTGCGTGTGTGTCTGTGTGTGTGTAGGAACATGTGTTCTTAATTACCCACGGTGCCTTCGGTGTCATGTGTCAAATGACTCTGGCCAGCCAACCGATTCCAGTTTTGTGATTAAGCAGTATGTGTCCATCTCGGAATTTAAATCCGCACAAAATCCATTAGGGAAACTCTAAAGGGACCCGTATATTAAGATAAAATGACACCATGTTGAACCGGAGACGCGAGCCAGGAGATTACAATCTGAGAGTGGCAATTTAAAACTCTCACTGGAAACTCAACCTGGGCTGGCATCCTCATCTAATTAAAAGCCCATTAGCGAGATCACATCTAAACATTTGTGATTTGAGATTAAATCTAGTTGGCTGGATAGTCATGATTTGTTTGTGAGATTCTCTATTTTTTCTCCCTAGCTAGAGTCCGCTACACACTGACTTATTTTCTATTGTTTTTCTCCCGTTGTAACGACACTCGTTCTAACAGCACTATTTTAATGACACACGTTTGTTTTTATTATCTCGCAAGACTAGGCGTTTGTTTTTATTATCTCGCAAGACTATTGTCGGAGACAATACCTTTTCCTGGGCAAATTAAAACGTAAAACATTTGCTACCATATTTTTAAATTTCCATGTCGTATTTTTTAATTTCCAGGTTGTATTTTTTAATTTGCATGCCGTATTTTTAATCCATTATAACGGCACATTCGTTATAACGGCATACTCGTTATAACGGCACTCACTGAGGGTGCTGTAATAACGGGAGTCCGCTGTATTTCAGCTAATCTATTCTCTTTCTTCGAGTGTTGTATGATCCAGAGTTTGTTGATCATATTCTCTCTATAATCCTGTTTGTGGGACAAATCAACGAAAGTCGCACTTCTAAGTGCTGACGAACAGACAAGCGAATCACCTTCATTCAAAAGAATTCGCAGCTGACACATAAGACAGATTCATCTCTCAAATGGGAATCTGCATCTTAGATTAAAAAAGGGACCTGTTTGAAACTGAATTAATTATACAGTTGCACTCAAGTGTACATTTGGTAGTTTCCGGGTCAACTGAAACCAAGTCCTAATTATCTATATATGGACATGATCATGTTAATGATCCTTCTATTTGTACCTTCTATATATTTAGAATTGTTATTCCACTCAGGGGTAAGTTATGACCGAGTCTATTGTTATCGTTTACTATATACCCTATCTATTCATGGGCGCTTACCCTAGTACAACGCTTATCAAGCTCATCACGCAGACCAACATTTCTCGCCTTTTGTCATATACAATGATAGGGTTAGTAAAAGATAGCAGATCTCTCCTAGAAAACAGTAGTCGTTTTACTCGTGGTTCCTCTCTGCATATCCTACTACTTCGACCCTGTGCCAGACTAGAGTAAATTAAATGAATAACTTATCCGTGCAGCAGTTAGGGCTGGGCGAAGTCCGGATACATAGATAGATATATAGATACATAGATAGGTACATAGATAGCTATATAGGTACATACATAGATATAAATGTCAGAACACATGAATAACCTAAACCCAGCAATAAACCAGTGTTGTGGGTAGCGATGATTAACAATACAGAACAACATAATGTTATTGATATATTTTTAACTGCTGTGCAATTGCAAAATTATTTAAATACTGCTGTCGTTTTTGACGGCATGGGTAAACTAGTTCTTAAATAATTATTGTTTAAAATTACGTTAGTTATTCGTCTCTCGAGTAAGGTAGTATACAACGAATAACTATATTGCCGTTAGTTTACTTATAGTAAGATCTTCTAACTTACTAAAATGAACATTAACCGGTCTTACAATTTCATTTTAGGAGTTAGACGGATTCGACACTTGGCATCATATTGTTTAATATTATTCTCCATAAATGACTGGGCAGATATTTCCACTCCATCAACTTTGAGATAATTTCGTGCCAACTTATTTTACGGATGGCTGTCTGGTTCAGAGAACATTTTAGACTAAGAAGAATTTCTGAACATGTTTATATTTAAAATGCTGAGAGCAAACCGTGTAAATTTATGTGCAAATAGTGTTTTTAAGGGTATGAGGGGTGCTGAATGCAAATCTGCTGTATGTCCAGCTCAGAAATGACAGACAATGCCTGAAAATTGAGAAATTCAAGATGGCCGCTGTCACGGTGCTAAACGTATTTATGTGCATATTCGTTTGGACTGAACAAGGTAGGAACTTGAATGAAATGTGTTTTTAAAGGTTTTCATATATGGGGAATCCATTGCCATAATCTGTTTTGAAATTGAATGCACAGAAACTGACTGAATGTTAAATATATCGGGAAAATTGCCGTCTTTAGTGATGAATAATTCATCAACCAAATAAAATACAGAAACAGGTTGATTATAGGTGTTCAGGAATTAACTTACTTTGTAGTTTGTTTTCAATATGCTGTAATGGATGGCGTAAGAATCTTTAAAAAAAAGTAAACACAGTTGGTTTGCTTATAGGTAGCGTTTTCTTTGTGTATATAAGATGTGGGATCTAAAAAAAGTGATATATATATAT
>VCCN01005908.1:11189448-11201087 GCA_006491835.1 Architeuthis dux | reverse complement strand
AAGTATAATAGAAAGTATAATGGAAAATATAATGCAAAGTATAATGGAAGTATAATGGAAAATATAATGAAAATATAATGGAAAGTATAATAGAAAGTATAATGGAAAATATAATGGAAAGTATAATGGAAGTATAATGGAAAATATAATGAATGTATAATAGAAAGTATAATAGAAAGTATAATGGAAAATATAATGGAAAGTATAATGGAAAGTATAATGGAAAATATAATGAAAGTATAATGGAAAGTATAATGGAAAATATAATGGAAAGTATAATGGAAAGTATAATGGAAAGTATAAGGGAAAATATAATGAAAGTATAATGGAAAGTATAATGGAAAGTATAATGTAAAATATAATGGAAAGTATAATGTAAAATACAATGGAAAATATAATGGAAAGTATATTGAAAAGTATAATGGAAAATATAATGAAAGGAATAATGGAAAATATAATGGAAAATATAATGGAAAGTATAATGGAAAATATAATGAAAGTATAATGGAAAGTATAATGGAAAGTATAATGGAAAACATGATCGCTGCCATTGGATCGTACGAGTATGGCGGCTCCTAGAAGAGCACATAGACATGTGTCCTCCATGGAGCAGCATGTGCGTGAGAAAGGGAGCGGGTGCACAGTCCGGTCCTCGCTTGGCAAGATGTTCTGTTAATCGGCAGCATAGGCTGAGACGACCGCAGAACAATCCTGTTGCTGTATACATCACCTGGTATTCCGAGACGGTCACCCATCTGGGTAATGACCAGGATCGACGTCGCTTAACTTCGGTGATCTTACGAGAACCGGTGTGTCCAACGTAATTTGGAATCTTCAGCCCTCTTCAGCTCCATTGGTGCGGCCTGTACGCGCGATACATACATGCATACATAGCCAGCCAGCCAGACTCACTTGAAAACTTTAGAAACCTATGTTGACAGTTTTGGTTGATGGTTCTAATAAGACGTACTAAATGTTGACTTGTTGCACTGGTTCATCTAACAAGTAAAGAGCAATAAAAACCATCATATTTTAAGCATAGCAAAGCCAGGTAAAATTAGTACATCATTATGTTATAGATAAGAATACGTTGCTTTCGAATTAGGTTGTAACAAGTTTTTTTACATCTTAGAGAATAATGCTAAAAGTGGAAGATTTATTCATTGAAAAATCAAAAGTGTTGATCATATTTCTAAACGATATTGGCCGTCTTTGAAAATCAGATTGATTGTATAATTAAAATTAAATTGTATGGTTTTATCAATGATTAAGTTCTTTTTATTGGTTGAAAAATAAAATAGATACATATAAAAACATATGTATACATATATAACCACACACACGCACACAAACACGTATATGCACACACACACACACACACACACACACACACACACACACACACACACACACACATAACTGGTAATTGGCAACAGAATAGGAGATTGTTCGATGGTATTAGCAGGGTTCGGTTGATTAAACTGTAAATAAAATTAACCGATCAGAAAAGAAAAGACTGATGAAATATTAACGATCTTATGTAACGCCAAACATCCTAAAGAATCACGGCAAAAATGGAATTGCTTTTTGTTGTCCCAAACTTAAATTAGCTGCCACCATCAAACATAAATCTTATCTTATCTATCTATTAGAAACCTTCAACAAAAACTGTCAACATACGTTTCCAAATGTCTGGCTGACTGGCTATGTATGTGTGTGGAGTGTACAAGCCGCACCAATGGAGCTAGAGGGCTGAAAATGTAAACATTTACTCCATATGATGTCTAGAAAAATCGTTATGTTCTGTTTGAAAATTTCTCCCGAAAATAAGTTGTTAATGTGGGGTTCAATTTACAATGTAAGTTTATGCTAAATTGTGTCCGGCTGCGTTCACGTTTGTTTTTTTAATTCTTTTTTAAATTATACTTTTTTTTAGTAATCACTACCCAACAAAAGGCGAGAGAAGTAATTTATTCAGTGATCACCCCTTTTTCAATTTTTTTAATTGATCACCCCCAACACAGCATGCTGCCAAAAGACGTTGGTCACTTCACTGTTTCTATTGAGTGGATAACCAGGCCGGCCTATCTATCTATCTATCTATCTATCTATCTATCTATCTATCTATCTATCTATCTGTTCATATCTCTTTGTATGTATCTTTTCGAACATTGCAGTGTGTTCAGATCTATTTATCGTTGTTTGTTTTTTTAAAAATAAATCTGTCCACATACCTATCTATCTCTCTATCTATCTACCGATCTATACTTGTCATACTAAAGTGGATTTGGGTCCCACAAAGAGTATATCTATCTATCTATCTATCTATCTATCTATCTATCTATCTATCTATCCAGTAAGGTCTTTTATGTACTTTCTAAAGTACTTTATATGATTGAAAAGGAAAAGCATTGCCCCCATTTCTGTGGATTCTGCCTATATCAGCCTAATTCTTTCCTTTTCATCTTTGATGGATCGATTGGCCCAGACTTAGATATTGGCTATCGGCCTTTTGCTATATTCTTTATAATCTGGTACAAAACCAAACACATAATCCTGATCAATACACAAATGATCCGATCTTTTCTCATGAGGTCACTGAGAATAGGAATACCTGAGTCATCTTTAACGCAATAAATTATGCCTAATGTACTGTACTTTTAGTTTCTTAATAGGTTTTCCTTTATTAATATAATCCCGACGCTGGCAATCGTTGTAGACTTTAGCGTTTACTATTGGGAATGATGAATAAAACAATTAGCCCACGCATCCGGAGTTCCTTCCCTTGAGTATTATTTTGCTATTGCACTTGAAGGTCAGGATCAAGACTTTTAATACTGGCTGAAGTTTTACCGATGGGTTTGAGGCACTTTTGGCAGAGCACAGTTTAGAGAAGCATCCTCGTGTGTGTGTTGCGTTCTGTATAATGAAGCACAAATATTTACACACACACACACACACACACATACACACACACACAGGCATGCACGAACACACACAGGGGCATACGCACAAACATACACAGGGGCATACGCAGAAACACACACACACACACACACACACAAACCATTGAACCTGTATTCCATTTTACATCATGTGAGGATGCAAATAACTAATTAGATTAGGAATCTTTACTCATGTACAACGTATTACTGTTTTTAATTGCAATGTTCAGGTTGTTTTACATTCTACGACCATTAAGTAAGTAGCATGAATTGGGGGGGAAAAAGAAGTCTTGGCGAGATTAAAAGTCACATCCCGTATTTTGGGTAAACCCTCTAACATGGACGACACCTTACCGATTTGGCCACGATATCCATCAGCAGGTGAAAGTCAATACTACTACTACTACTACTACTACTACTACTACTACTACTACTACTACTACTACTACTACTACTAGGTAAAAACAAACAATATGGTGTGGAGGAAATCGGATCGGAAAGAATGTAGGTAAACAACTTAAATATGAATTTCGCCTGCTGGTGGGTCTTCTGGCTAAATCGCAATGTGTTATCCATGTCAGACAGGCACGTAAGGATACGAGATGCTCGTTCAAATCTTATCGGAAGCTACTTTTTAAAAAGTATTTCTGCTTCATGCTGCTTGCTTAACGGTCGTAAAATGTGAAGACGACCTGAGTTTTGCGATAGAAAGCAACAAAAAGAAAATGAAAGAAAAACAAAGAAAAAATAATAATGATGATGCTTCATGTGCGAACTATGCGAAGTATTGGGCCATACCCTATCGCACTGGCCCATCACCAGTTGGCAGGGGGTTTGTGTGAAAAATAGAATTTCAAAATGAAGTTTCAACTTAGTTCAAATCTGTCTGTCCCTTCTTATTTGTCAACCATTTTAACAACTTTTAATTCTCTTTTTCTTGCTTCGCTTTACCAAGCTATGCTCATATTTAGTAGTGGACAATGGGTTCTCTGTGGGAGTTTTTCCACCCGCTGGTCAGTAAAATTTGGCAGTAGGATATGTAGATTATGTTATGTAATGGTCAGTGGGACCCGTGATTAGTTCTAATTAAAGCCCGCAGTTTTAATTTAATTAAGTTAACACCAGAAAAACAACAATCTTCTCACGGTCCGAGAAAAAGACATATTCTCACCGACTGGCGTCAGTAATTTCAAATAAGAATTTTAACAACGACCACATGCCGTGTGGAAACCACAGTACAGAATTGGGAAGCACAAATGTCGGAAGAAAAAAACCGATTAAGTACCAGTTCCCACTGCGTAAGCGGTGATAATATTTCTGTGTGATTAATTGCTGGGAGGAATATGGATGGAGATATAGAAAAGTGGTGTAAGTGTCAAAAGGGGGCGGGGCGAAGTTTAAATAAGGAACAATTTTGATTTAAACGGAGAGAGAGAGTGAGACGGTCAGTTTGATGCATCGCACGTAGCCTTTGGGCCACGTAAAGTCAAGCACCCGTGACTAACAGATAGCATGAGTTCATCAGTTCCTTTCTTTCTCTTACCCCGCAAACAAATCGCCCGCGTGCTTTGTTGATATACGTCTTGGAAACTGCTATGTCTGTGTTTGTTTACGTGACTAGACCTGACGGCAAGAATAAAAACAGTTTGGATTCCTTGTTTTCAACCACGGCGTTTGTCTATTCTTCTTCTGGGCAAGTCCTGCATCCACTGAATTGCATGCTGCATGTTATCTAATAAATAACAACCGTTACGCAACATACGGTGTTAATTTGGTCGCCGAGTTCGATGCGTCATCGTCTTTCCGGGGACTGATTGTCTAAAGACCTCTGCAACTAATAAATGTGCATGATGTGCATCCATTATGCTACAATTCCACTTACGCGGAATTGAAGAATACAAAAAACAACCGACTGGAGTTTGTTTAACCGACACTATTACGTCTTGACTTCTGATGTATTGCCATGATGGTTCAGAAGATCGACATAAACCAACTAGGTGTATAGTCTGGCACAGGGTGAATAGAGCGGGAAGACTATGAGTATCGCACCCGCAGTATCAGGTATACCTAAACTAGTTTACTAACCATGGTCTAGGCTTGGCGCCCCCAAGATATCTGCAAGCTAGCCTAGTGTGTCCAAAAATAGCGGGACACCCAGTGAAGATCGAACACACGACAGTAGTGATGGTTATTTACTTAGCTGAGCTTAGTCTCGCACTAGAACACAAGTGTGCGGTACCCAGTGTGGATCGGACTCAGTACAGTGGTAATGATCCACTAGAAGAGTTCGCTAACCATTTCTCCACGGTGAGCTGCTTTGTTATTTATTTATAAAGTTTAGCATAGTACGACACACGGCCACAACTGTCGAGCTCACCACTCACCACCGCACTACTGTGCAACGAGACTTGCTTGCTAACAATTATTCCACTTGAAAAACTCTACGAATGTCAAAAGTCAGTAAGCGTTTTCCGCAACAAACTAATCTCACCATAGTAAATATCTACTTAAATCAACAACTGAAGGAGGATTGTTAGAACATCTCGAAGACCAAAACGCTAGTCTAGTGAAGTCAATCCTAACTGGGCCAACTTCAACTATGTGTTTGCGCCAGACTTAGCAAATAACAGGTCTGGTTATCACTCAATAGAAACCGTAATATGACAACGTCTTTTGGCAGTATGCGATGTGATCAATTATAAAATTGGTAGATAGATATATATATAGATAGATAGGTTTGGTTAGTCACTCAAGAGAAACCGTCACGTGACAAACGTTTTTTGACAGCATGCCGTGATGGGAGTAATCAATTCTTTTAAGAATTGGAAAAAGGGGTTACTTCTCTAGCCTTTTGTTGGACGGTGATCACTAAAATGTCAAAATTTTCAAAAAACAAACTAACAGATCAATTTAGCATGCACTTACAACATTGCAAATTATACCCATCCATTAAAAAAAAACACCATTTAGGCGCGGGTGTGTGTGTGTGAAAAAACAACAAACAAACGTTTTGTCGAGACATAATAAGGAGTAAATATTGAAACTTCCAGCCCTCTAGCTCTATCGGTGCTGCCTGTACGCGTGATACATACATAGCCAGCCAGCCAGCCAGCCAGACCAACTTGAAAACTGAAGAAACCTATGTTGACAGTTTTGGTGACAGTTTTGGTTGAAGGTTTCTACTAATACTGGAGCATGGTCGATCATCACTTGTGACATGGTGCATAATTAAGCCCAGCCAAGCTTACTGAATACCACCGCAAGTGGAGTGAGTTCGGTCTTCACTCCTCGGTGCTCTTTTACTGTGACACTGTGACGTATTAAGCTAATCCTAATGAATATCAACAAGATTTGTGTGGTTGCCGTAAACGGGTGATTAACAAGCAATTTTAGCTGCTCATTGTCAGTGCAGTAAGCTCAATCACTTCTGTGTACTTGGTAAATATCAGGCAATCCATAAAGTTCGGGCGATTTTCTATATTTATTCTTTTTTATCTACTTTGAAAAAGATAAACGCCTCGAATGATAACAACCCGAGAGCGTTTTCAGCAAAATTAACCTTTCGCACATTATTTGCTAGCAGATAACCTGCAGAAAAGTATATCTACAATAGTGGAACCTGAAACCAACTTGTCAATAGTGGAAGCTAAAACCAACAAAGAGTTGATTGTGATAGCTTGTTGGCTGTATGAATTCAAGCATGTAACAAAACAGTACAGACAGCTTGTAGTATATGGACAGCGTTTAGTGAAGGGGAGGTTACTGACTGTACACCTCAAAAGTGATTCAGAAAGTTGACCGAGTGTAGGATAATGCCGGTATTTCTCCTTCGCCGATGTGTGAGGGAGAAACGCCTTGGGGTTGTACCTTTACGGGAGTGAACATTCTGTGGGGGGAAATAAACTCGAAGAAAAGGCTCGGCCACGTGTCAGGAGAGAAAGACAACACAATTCGTTGAATTCCATTGAAAATATGAGTTCGCTTTATTCCCGTCGATAACTTCGATTCCGGGCCGGTTCGCGGATCACTTTGAGGCATCGAATTCTGCTTCAGTTAAAATTCTAAACGAGTGGTCACAATTGCTTTGTACTTAAGAACATATCAAATACATTATAATAGTTATCCTGCATTTTCCTGTTCAACCAGAATGAACTCGGATTTCTGACGCATTTGCAAGAAAAAATGAAATAGAATAATATGAACAAATAAACAAGGACGATTACTCTATAATTAGCTGTTAATAGTTATCCTGCTTGACAAATGTTACAGAGAGAAAATATAGCCGACCGCGTGGCATATATAAGTAAATTATGATTTTTAAAAAAGAAAATCACTTGTTACGTCAAATTACATCGCTGTAGAGTCGCATTGGTGGAATATTCCTGGATATGCTTGTTGCGAAGACTAATCGCTTCCCGTTACAGATGGCGCCTTCGTTTAATTGTAATCATTAATAACATTTTACATAATAACATTTTAGTCGCGTTGATCGATTACATTTCTATTCAACTGTCATGTTGAGTTCCAAGTTAATTTAACTGTCGCGGTGTATTTGACACGAATTCAATCATTATAATATGCGGCCTTCGTGGAATAATTGTTAGCGGGCTGATCTCGTGAATCCTTACTGAGTAGTGAGTTCGATCCTCACTGAATACCCCATACTTGTAGACTTGTGCCAGACTAAGATAAGCTTAGTAAATGCACACATCTTGAGCACCTCACCGTGGAGTAATTGTTAGCAAGCCATTGTCTCTGAAACTAAGAACCAGGCAACGTTCACAAGAAAGGATCATGTTTAACATCACAAGACAGCACATTATATTAGAGAGAAAAAACAAGAGTCAGAGATATCATGAAATCCATTAGAAGATTTAAATAGCAATGGGCAGGCCATGTTGCAAGAATGTCAGACAACCGCTGGACATCACGACTCACATCATGGATACTCAAATGAGATGGCGCGACAAACTAGACAAGTTGAGAAAATATTGACGCCGCGACGCCCGCGATCGATAGGTCTGCGGATCTTGGGGAAGGTCTATGTCCAACGACGGACGTTGAAAGACTGATGAAGACGATGATGATGATGATGATGACGACGATGATGATGATCTCGCAGACTTTTACTATTATGCAGTAGATTGATCTTGATTGAGTGCTCCGTACTTGTGGCCTTGTGCCAAAACTAAGCTAAGTTTAGTAAATAACTAAATACATATATCAATTTATCCATAACTGTATCGGTTTTAAAAATGTAATATCAAATCAATCGATGATTTTCTGAGTTATGCAATCTCTTTTTTTATTTTAAATATGTATTGGCTTTTTTGGACATCATATCAGGCTTCTATCTTTTTCTAGTTTTTTTTTTCGTTCACAATTTCAAACATGGACAAAAAGGAAAAAGCGAAGAAAGAAACCCATCGTTTTAATGAATAGAATTTTATTCTCAATAGATTTAAATGGAAAATATTTTATGAAATTGACTTCTCGAGCGCTTTTGGCGGCAATCTACCTTTTTTGTCCCAACAAAAGGATTTGGCTTTCAACACATAAACAGGATTGGACTTGAAAACATTGGAATAATAAACAGAGAACGTCAGAGTATTATTTAAGAAAATAATAAACAACTATTATGCTTTCATAATAATGCCATAAAACAGTATTGTTATCATAGTTTCTGACATAAGAATCGAATGATATATAAGCCTTACGGCTGTTGCATGTGATTACCGTTTGATTAACTGAATTGAAATCATTACTCTTCAGCGATTATCGTATTGTGATTCTATTCACTCGTATAGCGAGTTCGATTCTAAATTGAGTGGCTTCCAGACTAAACTAAGCCTAGTAAATACCTATATAAGGAACTGTCGTAGTGTGATGGTTAGGAAGCTCGTCTCACAGACCAATTTGCTAGTGCAATGTGTTCAATCATTTCTTGGGATGAACTCGATTGATTATGCACCACAATTTGTATTCGCTTATCATATGTTGATTCCTGACAAGTATTGTTATCGGAATTACTTATTCTTTTATTAGTGATTGTCGCGCTCAGTTGATAGAATTCAGTCATAAAAGAATGACACGGACTATCTATCTATCCATCTATCTATCTATCTGTACTTAGCGTAGATTAGTCAGGCATAAGGACAAAGAAGTATTGAGGCTCCCTTGATTATCGAACTCACTACACTAGCGAATCGGTCCGCCCGACTAGCTTGCTAACCATTGCACCACAGTGAGCGACGCAAATATATTTACTAAGCTGGGCGCCGGTGAGGATCGAAAACACTTCATTAGTTAATAGTCTACCAAACTATCAGAAATCGTCAACTAAAACTGTCAACATCGACATAGTCTACATCAACATAGAGTTTCTTCGGTTTTTAAGTGGGTCTGGCTGTCTGGCTATCCATGTATGTGTCGCGCGTACAGGCCACACCAATGGAATTAGAGGGCTGAAAATTTAAACATTTAATGATTCTTTTGTTTAAACATTTTTTGTTTAAACATTTTTTTGTTTTTTAAATTCCCCATAAATAGGTTTTTAGTGGGGGGTTCAATCTACAATGTAATGGTATGCTAAATCGGTCCCTTAGTTTGTGTCCCGCAGTATTCACGCTTGCTTTTGGGGATTTCGCACTATTTTAGTGATCACCGTCTAACAAAAGTCGAGAGAAGTAACTTATTCATTGATCACCCCCTTTTCCAATTCTTAAAAGAATTGATCACTCCCATCACGGCATGCTGTCAAAACACGTTTGTCACGTGATGGTTTCTATTGAGTGACTAACCAGACCTATCTATCTATCTATCTATCTATCTATCTATCTATCTATCTATCTATCTATAAAGTCATCTAGCCAAATAGTCGGCCACTAGTCAATCGAGCCTTCCGTTCTTTACGCTTAGTACTCGTCTTGACTAATTACAACAATTCGCAAAGCCCATAGACGCCTAGATTAGCACAAAAAGAAAAGAAAAGCTAAAGCAACAAAAAGGTGGACAAGACAGCGAAAAAGATGGAAGCTATGACAAATTAGAAAGTCAGCTTCGTCCGTTGCAACATTCATCACGCAAACCTTGATTAAATTTTGGATGTTTTGGGGTGAGCGAAATATGTTACCAGTTGGCGAATTTCTCGACCGCTTTTTCTTTGCTATGTCCCAGGAGATAATTCATTGGTTATATATCGCTATGTCTATATTACAGACCAGGGCCGAGCAAGTAGTAATGTGATATGTGGATCCCAAGCAGGGACGACTGGAGTTGTAGACAGTGTAAGGGAACTACTTACTTACTACATCGCTAAACAGGTGACAGTGAGGATGACGATTCAATATCTTTAAGCCAGGATTTTATTATGAGCCAATGGTTAAGACTTTGGCGAACACCGCCTACAAGATAGTTTTGATGCTTCTACAAATATCCGATTTGTGCAAATGACTTTGGAAAAAGTGGGAACCAACGAATCTGAAAACACATGCACATACACACACTTACACACAAATCAACATGCACTCATTGCTTTCATGCGCTTGTAAAATCAATTTAAATTCAAAATCATGAATATCAAATCCGCCTAATTTAGACCACAAAAGCTGTATCTTTCAGTCAATGTGATCTAGAATTATTTCCAATAAGCGAATTTCGTAAGATGTCAACCTTCATCAAGGATTAACACTTTCACGTCTACTAATAACTAACAGAGAATAGACTTTCTCTGTTTTTATTCTATCCAATAGTTTATTGCCAGCGACCAGACTAGACATCTTAAACATAAAGCAAATTTGTCTTCATGCCTTTACAAATACCATTTGAAAAAAATAATAATAGATATTAACCCATAAGAACCCAGACCCATTTCTACTTTATGTGGGATTCTGGGTAGGCAAATTGACACACAGTAACGTGAAAGCACCAGGATGTTCATGTAGATGTCACTTAGTACACTTCATGAGTTAAAATCAAGAATTAAATATTATATTATATAAGAGAGAGTGCATATGAATTAAATTGTATGTGACACCGGTATCACAGTGGGTTCTAGCTTAGATCGACACATGGTCAATTGAAGAAAATATTCCTTTATTATTTACGTGGAAAGTTGCTGCTTGCCTTGAAAATCGGCATTGGAAATCATGGCTTCTGCTTGAGCTTGAACACCAGTGTAGGTGGGAAACACGCAAATACCTGGCTGGCTGGCTGGCTGACTGGCTGGCCCGCTCGCTCTATCTATCAGTAAAAACACTATAACTTAAATAACATAGGAAAGAAAAAATAACCAAATCTTCAATATCCGTCAGTGCAGCAGTCTTCCTCCACTGGAAATTTCTCTGAAAAATTCCTCGACGCATATTCTTGTCCAAATAATATTCTTTCAATCCTTCTTCCTCTCTTCGATTACAGACATCGATCTTTTAGCTCCACATACTCGTTGACTTTCCAAAGCGTATCGAAAAACAGAGCAGTGACGTCACGCTGGTAAAAACCCGCCTATCCTTAGAATGTACGCAGATATCTTCCCATAACCGAGTTTTAAAAGGTGTGGGAAAAAAAAGGTTGCCAAAAGAAGAAATCGTACTTGTTGAATTAAAGCATGCAGTGTTCAATAACACCAGGCGATGTTCCATCATCAGGAATGGTCCTTCAATCATCATCATCATCATCATCATCATCATCATCATC
>VCCN01005908.1:11162426-11172802 GCA_006491835.1 Architeuthis dux | reverse complement strand
CCCTTTCTTCATTCCTTCCTTTGATACTTCGTTCTTTCGTTCGTTCCTCCCTTCCTTCTTTCGTTCCTTCCTCCCTTCCTTCCCGCCTTCCTTCCCCCTTTATTCCTTCCTTCCTTCCTTCCTTTGATACTTCGTTCCTTCCTCCCTTCCTTCCCTCCTTCATCCCTTCCCTCCCTCCTTCCTTCCCCTTTCTTCATTCCTTCCTTTGATACTTCGTTCCTTCCTCCCTTCCTCCCCTCCTTCCTCCCCCTTTCTTCATTCCTTCCTTTGATACTTCGTTCTTTCGTTCCTCCCTTCCTTCTTTCGTTCCTTCCTCCCTTCGTTCCTTACTTCGTTCCTTACTTCGTTCCTTTGATACTTCGTTCCTTCCTCCCTTCCTTCCCGCCTTCCTTCCCCCTTTATTCCTTCCTTCCTTCCTTTAATACTTCGTTCCTTCGTTCCTCCCTTCCTTCCCTCCTTCCTTCCCCCTTTCTTCATTCCTTCCTTTGATACTTCGTTCCTTCCTCCCTTCCTCCCCCCTTTCTTCATTCCTTCCTTTGATACTTCGTTCTTTCATTCGTTCCTCCCTTCCTTCCTTCGTTCCTTCCTCCCTCCCTTCCTTCGTTCCTTACTTCGTTCCTTCATTCCTTCATTCGTTCCTTCCTCCCTTCCTTCTTTTGTTCCTTACTTCGTTCCTCCCTTCCTTCCTTCGTTTCTTCCTCCCTTCCTTCCTTCGTTCCTCCCTTCCTTCCTTCGTTTCTTCCTCCCTTCCTTACTTCGTTCCTTACTTCGTTCCTTCGTTCCTTCCTCCCTTCCTTCCTTCCTTCCTTACTTCGTTCTTGCCTTTGAAACTTCGTTCCTTCCCCCCTCCCTTCCCTCCTTCATTCCCCCTTTCTTCATTCCTTCCTTTGATACTTCGTTCTTTGCTTCATCCTTTCTGATATGTTGAATCGGTTTTATTAGTTCTCTGTTGTCGTTGTCCTCTGTCTCGATTTCGTTTCGTTCCAGTCCAATCAGCCTGTGGCCAACCATCTCAGACACTGCTACAAATGTCAAGCTATGCAGAACACAAACAACCAAGACGCTCAGCTACGTCAAGATGGGAAAGAATTATTGGATATATATAGATATAATGAAAAACAGACAAAAAACAATACCTTTAACATAGACCTATTAACTGCACAACGTTTTAATCAAACGTTTACCCACTTAGACGACAACAATTGAAGAATAAACAGCTAAATACAGCTTAACAACACTTTAAGTTATCCGAATTTCTAAGAGGGAAACTTTTCATTATTTATTTGAACCAGTTTATCTCTTTCGACTTTTTTCTGATTTTTCTGCTTTTTATCGCAAAATCTGGCCGCTTTACATTTTACTACCTGTAAATAATCAGCTTACTGATTTGGCACCGAAAACTCATCAGCAGGCGAAATTCAAATTTAGTCGTATAGCTACATTTCTCCTTATCTGTTTTTCCGCCACATACGGTTTGCACCTAGCAGTAGCATAAGTAATAGTATTAAGTTGAGTTTCGCCTTCTGGTAGGTTTTCGTCGCTAAATCGGTAAGGCGTCGTTCATGTCGGACAAAGCTCCCAAAGATAAGGGATACGAGTTAAATTAGTAAATCACTCGTGTAAGATATCAGTTTAACACAGCTTCAATGTTCAGTCGCGATACCAATGTAAAATAATGAAACGTTGGTGGGACAGCCTGTGATCTTCTGTGTTTGTGGTAGGGTGTAGACAGATTACAACACGAACTTCTGTAGTTGTGATTGAGAGTTCTCGCGTTATTTGGATGTAGAATGTAGAGACAATAAGAGCCCGAACAATCACATATGTCACTGAATATGAGGGACGCATCCCTTGATTGGTCAAGTCTCGTTGCTGAATATATTCCTCCAGTGAAGTGAGTCCAGCCCTCTCTGGGTGCCTTGTGCTCTTGTACTGGAGTAAACCAAGCTTAGTCAATATCTATAAGTTGTTATACACATTGTTGCGTGATACTCAGGGCCGTAAATTCAAAACTCCGTAACCCTGTATGCATTTCTGAGGAAAAGGTGTTATACGGCATATTTAGAAAGTTCAATGTCTCCCAAATATGGATCCACTGTATAACAATGAAATAAGGGCCCCAGTTCTTTATAATCTTTATTGACACAATATGGCTGCCACTGTTTATCGTTCAGCTTATTTAAAGTGATAGTTTGGATCTTTTGAAATGGGGTTGTATTGAGATACTTATTTAGAATATTTTCACCGCTTTACCTTGCCGTATCAGACTTTGCTTTCCTTTAGCACTAACCGTATAACTTCCGTATTCCTACGCATGCTGCGCACTGTATTCATCCGCAGAAGCACTCTCTGACCAAAACAGCTGATCTGCAACGTAATGCAATGCGTCTGACGTCTGAAAGTATTCTAAATATAGCGTACACTTCGACTGATATTTATTTGTTTAGGTGGCTAAAATACGTTTTTGCTGCTGTCCCCGTCCATATCAGTAGATGGCTTTGTTTCTGTGTGGATAGTCCTGCCTGTTTCTGAAAACTGAGAGCGTCGCAACCCAAATCTACAGCATGTAACCTCACCTAAAAGAAAACAACTTATCCCTTTAAAGGAAAATAGAGCTTTACGCTTCGCTTCCACATAGTTTTGTCTGGTGTTCGTAATTCCGTATATAATATATGCATTACCGCGTTTCTGTTTCAGCCTGATCATGGAAGCTGATTACAGGCTCAAGCAGATTCGCCAGTCCCCAAATTTCGAAGAATGTCTCACATGTCAAGAGAGGAAACATGACAGGTTAGTAAAGGATGGGGAATAGGGTCTTGTGATGTTAAAATGTACTTCCCAGACAAGAGACAAACTGTGTGACAGAGACAACAGGCCTACAATCAATCGAATCAAGGAAGTATCATCAACAGATGTTAATCAGCTGTAGTGGCACAACTCATGTTTCTCAGTATCCACATGCAAGACTCTCATTGAAAGATTACAAAAGAAAAAATGTTGTGAACATAACACGTCAAGCACGATGCTGCGAGACTCAACGTCATCTGTCAAGTGGAATCTTTGAATCTTCTGGCTTGCGACGCTCTCACTTTGTATGATGTGATCTCTGAGTTACTCCCTCTTCAATAAATATCTTTGGTATCGGATTGGATGACGTTATTTTCAGGTTTTTCTTTGGATCGGTATTATGTTAGCGTTCAAGACTTCGCTCGAAAAAAAAACGAGATTTCCCTTCTTTTGTCAGCGTACCGTAAACTTTATTTAGGAGTTAATTGTAATTAACCCATTAATTGCGAAAGACAGAAATTCCAGTCATTGCAGTTCTATGGCTAACTCAATAAAACATCGTTTTATTGCAATTGGTGACAACTCAGTTCTAGCGTTGAGTCAGGGTCTTTTTTTTATCTTGCAATGGATAACTTGCAATAGATTTCTCTTTGCAATGAACCAAGGCTGTTATCTTGCAATGGATAACTACTACTATTCGCCACCTGCTGCAGTAACAGCGTTAATTAAAGTCGTGTTTGGGAACTGGAAACCGAATTTCAAAACGAAATATCGACCAAAATGAATATAACATCATCCTAACATTTTAAACATTTATAGAAACGACACTCAAGGGCCTGCTTGGTAGCTGAGATAGTTGTATATTTCTTACCTGATTCCATAAGGTGGTGTTTGAACTTTGAAAAAGAGTCAGGGTTTTGAATGCTGATTTTCAAGGCATTATATCCCTACGAATATCTCGAGACTGGCATGTCACTATGGTTGACAAAAAAGAGATCTTAGTCAGTGATTCTTCCCTGCTGCTGTACCTGTCACATGATATTCGTTGCTAAGGTATTTGCGCGGTTCACACCGTAGCCAGTGGTCGGGGTTCGAGCCCAGGGAAAAGACAGGCATTTGAATGCTGACAGTGGGCAACCTTCTTGGGTCTTTTTCCTTAGTCCCCACCAAAATCTAACGTCCATAATTCTAAGTTGGATTTTCTTTTTCTCGCCGAAAAAGAACCAAAATGATAGAACATTTTTGTTAGTCCTCACCACAGAAACGGAAACCCTAAATATAACCCAAATGCTAAACCCTAAACCTAACCTTAACCCTAAACCTAATCCCTAACCCTGGGAAGGATTAACGACATAGACATAACGTATCATTTCCAACTGAGTCATTATGTGTCAAGTGGACCAATTTTGGGAAAGTGCCCCACTCGACCATCTCAGGTTTTGCTGTAACTTTTCTCACATGTTCATTTGGGTTTGAAATGAAGTCCTGTATAATCTCAGCTCAATATCTTTACTCGTTCAGTCACTATAGTTCTAAGAACAAAAACATATAAAGTTGACCCTGAGAACAAATTTTCAAGGCAGTAGAAGTTCCTGTTGTGGAATGGTTGCTAGTTGAAAATGGAAGAAATAATTTGGTCGTCGTAGCTTCGAACAAAGTAGTCCTTGTTCTTGGATCCATGAACATGTGAGCAAAGTTACAGCAAAGTCTGAGATGGCCGAGTGGGGACCACTGGTCCACTTGACATGGAATGACCCAACTGGTTATGAAAACTTTGGTCCAGTGGGGACTAATGATAAAGCCTCAAGTTGATAGGCCCAGTATTGCTAATTTCTTTTTCTTATTTCAAACTTTTGACAGCATTTGCCTCTTCTTCGTGCACAGCTACACAAATCTGATATGGAAAGCAACAAAAAAAGATATACAAGACTGACCGTTCAGGAAAAAGGTTGAAATGTTTTAATTCTCCAAGATCAAATTGCTGTTAAAAATTGGACTCCAAACTAACACCACAAATTGAGTTTCTAGTCGACGAGAAAAAGAAATATACAAATTAATCTTGTTTTTTCTTCTTTTTAGGTCTCCGTACTTTAAAATTATGGACGTTAGCCTTTGACAAGGCGAAGAAGACGAAAAGGACACGCCCCTCTATTTACCCCCCCCCCATGTCTCGGGGCCATTTTATCTGACTGGCCTTTTGTTTCATTTTCTAATTTATTGGTACAATGTTTTGCTTTACTTTGGTTGCGAAATAAGAGGAACTGTTTTCTATAGCTTAGTACTAATAGCAAGTAGATTCCAACCCTTTTCAAAGGCCGGCGTTTGAGGTTTATGACATAGATGTTTTTCAAGCCAATAGAATTACCATAAAGATGCTTTTAGAACCGACTATAACAATATTTCGATGAACAACAACATGATAAGACAGCTGTCTGATACAAGTTATATTCAATAAATTCTGAAGTATAAAGAAAAAAAACGCCTATGAATAAGATCACCCAGATATTACATCCCAAGAGTGTTGCTTACGAGCAAATCTCTTGGGCGTTCATTAAGTAAATATCGATGGACAAAGCCGAAGTAATCTCTTCTTTAATGCAATGTTGTTTTTAGGATCGATTTGTTGTGGCTTTCCTACTAAGCATCAATCAACAATGAAACATTGGGCATTAGTATTTCGTAAAAGCCCTTTTTTTCATTTGGCTCAGAGTTACCAAGAAACCTACTGAAAATATGTCGTGTATTGTCAAAAAGACGGTTACACCCTTTTTGAAACACTCTGATTTGCTTTTGTTTATTTATTTTTGGTTCAGCTTTTGTTATTAAAATGATTGATGAATAGATCGTTCGATATGTATCAAACGATCTCTTCAATCATTTTAATAAAAAAAGGAACACACGATATAGCTGACACAACACAAAGGAATGGATGTTCGATTTACGTGCGCGTGAATTCTACCGTCTTATCTTTATGGTTGCATCCTTTATAAAACACCCTGTAAAATAAATTTGAACACTTTTTTAAAAAGATTCTGGACAACAATATTGAAAGTCAAACATGCGAGTATTTGACAGTCGTCAAAGGTTTTGGTGGCGAAATTGTGACATTCTCACAGAATATGTTTAGAAATTCGTTTTTTTTAAATATCTTTTATTATTTCTTTTTGCTCGTTGAGATTTCACACCAATAATTACTGGTGGCTTTCACTGCAGATCGAGTGACAGCAAATCTCCTCAATACTCCAAGATTCCTCTCAGTATTTCGGCTGATCTCAGTAGTGCTGTCGTCTGGATAGTCTCGGTTGTTGCCCCGGATTTGCAGTTCCTCCAATCTCTTTGCTAGACCCTTTGGGGATGTTACGAGTGTTCCGACTACGATTGGTACTACTCTCTCCTTCATGTTCAATAATTTTGTCAATTCTCTGGCAATGACGAGATACTTATCAAGCTTTTCAGCTTCATCATTATTTTTTAAATTTTATCTCTATTTTATACCTGCTTAAAGGCCGTATTCTATTAGCTCGATGTCATTTCCTTTGTATCGAATTAATTATATTAGAATTCCTATAACCGCGCTATACCGGGGGACGCCTGTACCAATATAATAAATGTGTCTTTGATTTGTACAATATATATATTCTCATGTATATGTATATATATAAATATTATATATATAGCGACGCTTGCTATAACGAGCCGCGTTATATTGGGGGACGCCTGCACCAATATAATAAATGCGTCTTTGATTTCTACAATGGATGAAAAGTGATTTCTTAATTTAACCAAAATACTTCGTTGTTTCATACGATATATGAATAGTGAGGGCCCAGTTCGGCTGTATATTTGAATCGTAAATAGAACCCCCCTCCTCACCAAATCTTTCTTTAGGCGATATGATTTCTCAACAAAGCAAAGAAAAGTAATCGAAATACTTCAAAGCCATCGTACTATGCGTGGAAAGAGAGTGTCCAGTTGAGCAGTATAGTGAGATTGTAAATAGAACCGCACCAAAATAATTTTGTGTTTTGAAAAAATGATTTCTCAATGGAATAGAAAGGAACTAACTGCAATACTTTGAAACGTAGTTTCCTACGATGGACGGAAAGAGAGGGTCCAGTTGAGCAATATAGATATATAATAAATTGAACCCAAACAAAAATTCAGTGTTTTAGAAAGATAATTTCTTCAATGGAGTTTATTTTAACCAAAATACTTCAAAGGCGTTTCATACGATAGACGAAAAGTGAGGGTTCATTAAAGCAGTGTAGTTAAATCGTAAATACTCAAAAAAAAAAGAAAAGATAAAATTGTTTTTAGGGGAAATGATTTCTCAATGAAGTAAACATAAATAATCGGAATACTTCGTAGCCATCGATGGACGGAAAGAGAAGGTCCATTTCAGCGGTATAGTTAAATCGTAAATAGAACCCCTAACCACCAAAAATAATTTCTTTTAAATTTCGTGTTTTACAAAAAGGATTTCTTCAATGTAGTTTAGATTAACAATGGGGGAATGATTTCTCATTGAAGTAAAAATAAATCACCAACATATTTCGGAGCCGTAGTTTTGCACGTTGGACGGAAAGAGAGTGTCCAGATCTGCAGCGTAGTTACATCATGAATAGAATCCCCCAAAGAGTGTTTTTGGAAGAATGATTTCTCATTTGAAATACCACTATAGTATTTGGAATGGTCAGGATTTTCAACTGTGGATATTTCAGCTTTATACACAATGTTCGATTTTGGACACGTGTTTTGTAGCTGACAGCTGTTTATTTCTTTACAGTTACATTCAATAACTAAATTTGAATGTGCTTTATCTTCTGTTTGTTCTCTAATTACTTTGTAATTTTAGAGTATTTCTATTGAAAATTTATACAGTTATACAGTTTATTTTTTCTGCAAAATGTTTATCCACCAATTTCAAAAAGAGCTTTCCAATATTTGTTTTTACATGTTTATTAAAAGGTAGTGTGAACCAAATTCTATTTCTTGTTCTTTTCTTGTTTTTAGAATGGTTATTTTTCAGTTTGTCATCAACGCAGAACCAACCGTTATAAAGTGGTTGGAACACTAAATTCCTAAATTAACTGGACTCGTGTACATTACACAAGTTTTGACAATTAAGACTATTCATTATCTCATGTCTCTGTTCTTCTCCCATCCTATGCCTGTATCTCTCCCCTATCCCTTGCAATCTTCGTTGCCGGGACATGATTTTATCTAAATGTTATACAAACATGGACTTTTCAAATGGTTCTTCGGACAATTGAACTCCTTCTTGTTGTTTGCGTTGTTAACACGACGTTTCGGCCGATCCAATCTTCGGCCTTCTTCAGGTGTAATTTCCGAGTGTGATGGGGGTAAACTCTGATATTACACCTGAGGAAGGCCGAAGAATGGTTGGGGCGAAATGTCGTTCACTGCTACTTTATCCGATTTCCGAGATCGTAAATCGTAACTAAAAACAGTTTATATTTTATTTTACAAAAAACACAAAACATAACGCCATGACAATTCCTGTGTGTACAAAGGTGACCCCAGGGCAGATTTTCAGTAAATTAGCTTTTGCAAATCACCAAATTATGATTTGGTGGGGATTTATTTTCTGAATCATAAAAAAATGTTTTTATTCTGCTCACTTCTTTTGTTAAAAAAAAAAGAAATGGTCACATTTTTATAAATGTTCATGTGGGGAATTTTTCAAAAACTTAAATACACGGATTCTTATAATATACAGATTCTTCAAATATTTTAATACACAGATTCTTCAAATCTTTTAATTAATTCAATTATTTTAAGTTGTAATAAACATCACACCCCTGCTCACTCGATGTTAAAAAGGGCGTACATATTTTTAAAAAAAGAAAATTAATGAAAGAAAAATAGAACTAAATACCTCAATTTGAATCATATTGTTATTGATTGCATGAATTAAATTGTGATTTATTTTTCATCTGGGCGCCGTTTTTAACATCGAATGTGCGAGGGGTGAAAATTTACAATTGGGAAGCTTGGTTGGTTCTAAAAATATTTAAAGTAAATAAATCGAACTTTTTGGTGATAAGATGTCAAGAACAATTTATGTGGTTCGAACATGAATTGCGAATTTAGACCACTTAATTAGACTACATAAAAATACAAACAATATAAAGATAGGAAAAGGAGTAAGATAAGGGCATACTATATCACCTAAACTATTTACAGCGAGCCTTGAAAACGTCCTTCGGAAAACTAACTGGGAAGGAATGGGAATAAATATAGACGGAGAATATTTAAATCACTTGCGATTCGCCGATGACGTTCTCATGACGTCAGAAACATCGGAAATATTACAAAACATGTTGAAGGATCTAAAGAGAGAAGGTAACAAAGTAGAATTAAAGATGAACAAAAGTAATGTTCAACGATAAAAAGACCATAAGAATAGAGAGTGATACACTAGAATAAGTTTACGAATACGTTACCTAGGTCAGATAGTAAAGTTAGTGAAAGAACATAACAATGAGATAAAACGACGCATAACGATCGGCTGGAAAGGATTTGGTATAAATAGAGACATATTGAAGAGTACCTTGCCGATGTGTTTAAAGCGTAAAGTATACAATGGATGCATAATACCAGCTATGACTTATGGATGCGAAACGAACTGAGAGCCAACTTAGAATCACACAGAGAGCCATAGAAAGAGCAATGCTAGGGATAACTCTAAGAAAAAGATCAACATGCATCAGAGGGAGGACTAGGGTGAAGAATATTATACAAATAATTGAGCAACACAAATGGAGATGGGCTGGTATCTTAGCAAGAATAGATGACAATTGATGGAGCAAAAAGATAAGCGATTGGTGCCCATGGGACATGAAACGCAGTAGGAAAAGACCTAACACAAGATGGAGGGATGAGATGGTAGCGAAATAGCGGTCGTCATGGAAGGCGATGGGAAAGACCTTTGTCCAGCAGTAGACTTATAACGGCTGATGATGATATTGATGATGATCTATAGGATTGAGATATATCAAAAATAATTTTAGCTGTTCAAACGGAAATTGCCAATTTTTTTTCAAATTTCTGCGTTCCAAATTGTTTCTCTTGTGATTGGTCAGTTTTGATAAATTGACCAATCTCAGCATAACGTACGGATATCGTGACAAGCGTATAAATAAGATAGATTCCTCGCCAAGTACTCTATAAATATGGTCACGTATCTAACGTTGACAGCTTCTCTTATGAACAGAAATGAATAGATTGAAAAGAAAACCACCTCTAGATTCGGCATGACGTGTGGAGGCGCATCTGCTCACAGAATGTTGATATAACTTGCACCAATCATTTCAGAACAAACTCAGTTGATAGCAGCAGGTGGTAAAAATCACGAAGTTCGTTTCCAAGAAAATGATGGAAAATATTTGAATCTTTCGTTCTGAAGTTTCATGGCAATTTCTTTTTTAAGTATTAGGGTGATAGAAATGTGTAAAAGTAAAAAAACTGGCAGGAATAGTTTTGCAAGCAAGCAGGGTTTGAGGAAAATATAAATAGGCCAATCTACAGGGTTTTTGAAATCTCTCGTTGGTGGTTGGCTGAACCGT
>VCCN01005908.1:11141143-11154576 GCA_006491835.1 Architeuthis dux | reverse complement strand
TAGACCCGATTAATCTTCATAAAACAATAGACATTTTAGATTATTATATATTTTATATCTATATAAATATATATATTTAGCTGATCTAACCAAACACTCACACAAAGATATGTATATAAGAAACTTGGCTTAGTATGTCTCCAAGCTACAAATGTGAAGTACCCAGTAAGAATCGAAATCACTGCTCACTAGTAATGACCTGAGCGATTGACTCTAAGGTAAAGTACCTAAAGTAATGTTTACATAATTTTGTCGGGTACTGTAGTTATTTGCAAATCTTAGCTTAGTCTGGCACATGACCCAAGTATAGGTTTCCCCAGTGAGGATCTTATTCACCGCGCACTAATAATGGCCTGCGAGACTAGCTCTTAAGCTGTCTAAAGTGATGTCTATATCATTTTGCTGGTTACAGTAGTTATTTACTAAGGTTTGCCTAGTCTAGGATAAGGCCACAATATAGGGTAAGTGTAAAATAATACAGGCAGGAATAATTTTACTAGCAAGCAGGGTTAGATGAAGATGTTAAATGCCCTTCCACTGATTGTCCGAACCGTTAAACAAAGAGTTTGATTCTTTTGGCGGTAAAATACGTTGGTAATCGGCAAGGAATCTTGACCAAAGGCAGACATGGTGTTGGCTGCCCCGACGGACATGTGGAGGTTTGACAGAGAGCGAGAGAGGTGGTTAGACGTTAAAGTGAGAGGGTGGTAGTCAGCCAATTCCAGCAGTTCGCGTAAATTGCATTGATAGTTATTGAGAGTATTATTATTTATTCAAGGAAAATTAACGCTTTGAGAAGTGTTGGGATTCGAACCATCGGTTTATCCGAGAAGCGATTCTAGAAATAAATGAATCAATTTTAACAGATAACAGACGGACCCTGTTTCTTTAATTTTCTCTCAAGACGGAGAAACTCTGTGTAATCTGCGTTTTCCCCCTCAGATCTCCACCCGGAAGATATGGTATATTCCCCGTATTTTATATGTATCTCTCATCTCTTGTGTTCGGTGGGACATTTTTGGGCCATGAACCTGCCTGGTCGCCGACTTCGATGCGTCATCGTCTTTCCCGGGATGGATCGGGTAAAGGCCGCTGCAACACACACGTGCATGATGTGCACACATCGATTGTGCTACATAAGCAGTAGAGATCGAACTCATTACACTAGCCATTTGGTCGCGCATGCGAACCATCATATCTATCTATCTTAAATAAATGTATATTGAATGCATCATTATATGTATTATTCACACATACGTATCATGTGTAAAGCCATAGTTAACGGAAAGTATGTGTCTGGCTTATCCGGCAATGTGGTGGGTATTTGGCTTAATAATGAGTAGGAACATTTACAAATATATATGAATTGATAGATCTAAACAGGTAAAGACTGGCACTGAATGCTGTTTGTGCTTTATAACAAACAGTTTATGCAGCTATAATGATGGCAAATTAGAGCACATCCTGTCTATTGAAAATCCTCACTAATACATCGAAAGATATATACAAACCAATTTAAATAAGCAGATAAATAGATATGAACCAAATGGACAGACAGATGAATATTTATATATAACATTTTGATATTTATAATAAGCCTAGTGTGTCAGTAACGCTCTTCTTGATCTTAAATATTGAGAATAAATTTCTTGATTTTTGAATACACAACATCCTGATTGAGTGCCGAAACGTACAAAAAGAAATATCTGGTCACGAACTGAAAAATTAGGTGTTTAATCATAACAGGCTTACACTACTACCGGATATATTTAAGTTGTGATTACAGAAAATGGCGAACGCGAAGTAATTGGGTAGCGGTATATACAGTAAGTAGCTATAAAAAGCTGAACACCTACCTACGTATACCGGGTTCAAATGGAATTAGCGTTAAAATACAAATGTGATTATTATTTCTTATTTTCTCTGCCAGCAGAACTTGCTATATCGGTATATTTGTAATCATTTGAGTGAATGAAAGTTTTTACGAATTTACCTAATTTACCATTATCTAATAATAACCAGCTGGTTACATAAACTGCTATTAAATAAACAGGTTTTCCCTGACTTGTTCATTGGTTAGAAGGGCATTTACCATTTGTTACACATGAAACTGACATCTTGCTTTCCCTAGCTACTGGAATCATCAGTGAACCGTGATGATGCCCTTTATATTGGTCAATGTTCCATGAGGAAAATGGTAAGATCTATGCAGAGGTGAATCTACATTGAAAAGACAAAGTCCAATCACTAGCTGCTATGCAGAACACAATCAAAGTATGTGGGATGTACAGTTATCAATCAATCGTTCAACAGAATTACTTGCATCCTGAACACAGGTACTGAAATGGAAACCTTCATACAATGCGAATTAGATCCACGGCCTCCATCTCTCTTTATAGATGGACAAATGGGAAAACAGCCAAGAGTGCTCTTGGGGCCATACTGGTTGATTGTCACAGCACATTCCCTGATGATGCTGTCTACGTTGTTGATGGAGAAGATCTACTTCATGCTCTGGTTTGGTCCAAAGCAGCAACCTACCAGGATGTGTGTGATGCTTACATAACATACCATATAAAGCATTATCATAGTGGCGCTACAGTTGTCTGTGATGGTTATGATTGAATTCCTGAGATAAAACTTTGTATCTTAATATATCATATTTTGTTTTGTATTTCGTATTTCATATAACATACTACAGATTTTGTTTTGTATTTTGTTAAGTAGTCTTGCCAAATGAATTATGATTGAAGTAGAATATATTGTGTTGATCTTTCTAATACTAAACAGGGGAAAAGCTTTTGACCGCTGTATTACTATTGAGTTACATTCTTAACAAAGAACTTCGGTCCAGATGTAATTCAAATACACGTTTTTGTGAGGTAAAAGAACTCGTTTTTGCCAGAGAAACAAGCTATTTTGAATTTTAGTCGCAAAGAAGGACATATGCGGACTTTTAATAGGTTATTCCTCACTATATCAAATGACTATTCTGAAAGAATCAGCTTACCTGCATCTTTGAAAGCATTAAAACTAGCTCGGTAGAAGAATGAAAATGTGTCTTGGACGCCACCATGGAAATTAAACCTTTCTAGTGGCCAGATTGTAGTATATATTTATTATGTTATTAAGTACACTTGATACCACAAAATACCGTTGAGAAAGTTTGGATGGATAATAAATAAATTGGCGGATATCTTGGATGCTATCTTGAAAATCATACCTTTCCAGTGGTCAGATTGTAGTAAACTTTGATAAGGTATCAAGCACACCTGATACTACTAGAACCGTTGGGAAACTTTGTCTGGGATAAAGAATGAACGAGTAATGGACATTTCTAAGGATTTGGTGGCCATCTTGGACACCATACTGAAAAAGCACAAGGCGGAAACCTGGGGACTTTCAATATGTTATTCCTCACTATATCAGGGAACTATTCTGAAAGAAATCAGCTTACCTGCTTTCTATTTCCAGGTCAAATGCTAATGCTCTTGGACTACTAGTATAATTCAATGTTTTCTCGAAGAGTTCCGACTTAAATTCCAAGCAGACTTTTGGTAACCTTTCTACAAATCAATAATCCCACAGTTGTTTTTTATCTTTGCAGGAAATCTACTTCATTCCACATATTTATAGCAATATCTTTTGTAAACATATGTTCAACAACTGTGGATGACAAGATGTGTAAGTCTCTCGACCAGATTAACTGTATCTCTGTGGTTTACCATTTTCTAACTCTGCTAATCTCGTTTACGCTTTCAGAATATAACTTGTCCTGGAGATAGATAAAAAGATGGACATATAGATAAATATATAAGTTCTTGGTTAGATTGAGAGATGAACAAAAAAAATACAGGTCTGGTTAGTCACTCAATAGAAACCATCACGTGACCAACGTCTTTCGGCAGCATGTCTTGTTGGGGGTGATCAATTAAAACACTGGGGAAAAGGGGTGATAAATGAATAAGTTACTTCTCTCGTCTTTTGTTGGTCAGTGATCACTAAAATGTCTGAATATTAAACAAACAATCGTGAATGCTGCCGGACACAAACTAAGGACCAATTAAGCATGAACTTGCATTGCAAATTGAACTCCCCACTACAAACCTATTTAGGGGTGGAATGTTAAAAAAACAAAAAAAGACATAATAAGGAGTACATGTTTAAATTTTCAGCCCTCTAGCTACATTGGTACAACCTGTATGCGTGGTACATACATAGATAGCCAGCCAGACCAATTTGAAAACTGAAGAAACCTATGTTGACAGTTCTGGTGACAGTTGTGATTGACAGTTTCCAATAGTTGCATAGACAAGATTATAAGATTTGTTTCTTATCAGTGCCTGTCAAGAAAGAGACAAGAGATTAGTGATACTAAGATTAGTTTTGTACGGCACTGGGACAGGCATAAGTAATGTGGATAGGAAGACTCTCTTGCGCCAAATAGAAGAGGGAATAAAGAGAGAAAGAAAGAGATGGCAGAGAAAAGGGAGGAGAAAGAAAAAGGAAGGCGGTGGAGAACATCATTGGGGGGATAGAAGGAGATGGGATAAGAGATAGAGAGAATAAGAGAAAGTCAGAGGGGAGGAGAGAAAGAGAGATCGAGGCAGAGAAGGTCAGAGGGAAGGAAACTGTGAGTGTTTGTGTGTGTGAGAGAGAGGGAGAGAGATAGAGTGATAGAGAGAGAATGAGAGAGAGTGAATGAGAGAGGGAGCGGGATGGACGATGGAGAGTTGAAGAATAGGAAATCTAAGCGTTACCATTGAACGAAAGAACGAAGAACAATAGAAAGAAAGACGGTAAGAATGGAAGAAAGATACAAACAAAGAGAGAAAATGTCGGAGGGAAAGTGAGAAAGAGAGGGAAGAAGAGAAAGAGAGAAGGAAGAAAGGAAAGAAAGTCATGGGGAAGAAGAAAAAGTGGTAAGCGCGAGAGTGGTATAGACGACAAGGGTTGAAGAATGAGAGATATCAGGGTTACCATCAATAGAAAGAGCGAGGAAAGGGCGAACGTGAAGAAGACAGAGAGCATGGGAAAAAGGGAAGAGAGAGAGTGAGAGAGAGAGAGCGGGTAAGCGAGAGAGAGAGGAAGTCATTGACAAGGCTAGAAAGAGAAGTACACAGAGAAATAGTGAGAAGTACAAAGAGAGAGAGAGGGAGAAAGAGAGTCATTGGAAAGGATAGAAAGCGAAGTACAAGGAGAAAGAGAGAGAAGTACAAAGAGAAAGAGAGAGAAAACCAGAGGGAAGTCAAATCCTAGTCGTTTGCACAGTTCTTAGTGGATCACTCTCCCAACCCAGCCATGCATTTGTTGTCCTGCATTCGCATATTATATGATTGAGGGTCTCATCTGTTTCTTCAATGTGTCTAGCCTATTTTATAAGTATTAGTCAATCTTGATCATTAGAATGGTATCGATTCTTCGTCGTATTTCTAGTTTCTCCAGCCTCTTCGCGAGACTTCGCGAGACTTCGCGAGACTTCGCGAGATTTTTCGGATTTTTTTACCAACACCCCGACAACGGTGGGTACAGCTTTCACTTTCATGTTCTATAATTTCTTCAGTTTTCTGACGAGTCCCAAATACCAAGTTTTCGTTTTCTTTCAATTCTACTCTGTGATCTGCAGGGACAATCTGATAGGTTTTTCTATCTTTGTTCACGATGCTTAGATCTAGTCTACTGGTCCGGATTGGTTGATTCGGTTAAATCTCAAAGTCCCAGAAGAGTTTGTGTTTTTTTATTCTCTAAGACACTATTAACAGATTTGAAGTAGTGAACTATGTAGTCCTAAATTAAGTAAGAGAATGGGAAGAAACCGCTCGAACTCCACAGAAACATGGGAGGATATTTTTACCAAATGTATTACATCCTTTAGTAGTTTCTTTCCTAGAAAGTATATTTGGAGCGGGGGGGGGGGCACCCCCGGGGAGCAATGGTTAGCAAGCTACTTTGGCAGATCAATACTACTGGGTGCCCCGCACTTTCGGCCTTCTACCAGACTAATCTAATGCTAGTAAATAAGGGAGCCTCACCATGTAGCAATAGTTAGCAGGTAGACGTGCAGACCATTAAAACTCTAGTGACAGTTCTGTCACTCAATTGTTGGCCTACAGTTGTGTCCTTACTACATACTAAACTAACCTTAGTTACTGTTAAAGACACCTACTGTAGCACTATGATTAGCAAGCTCATCTCGAAGACTAATTTGCGAGGCAGTGAGTTCGATCCACACTGTGTCACACTACTATGACCCTGTGCAAGGCTAGGTTTTGCTGAATAAATAACTGGTCTGTGTCGTGGCTGAAATAGTTATCTGTTTTCCAAAGGTTGGTGTTCGAGTCTGGATAAAGGTTGGTATTTCGAGTGTTGACCTCCTAGATAGGCAGATTACTCCACTTGGAAGATTGGCGTAACACACTCTTCCTCTGCCCTGTTGTGTGTTGTAGTAAGCTAAGCATAGTAAATATCTGGATAATACCTTTTGGGTCGAGACTCTTTGTAAGTCAATTTCCTTGGAATACTTAGTATACTGGAGGAGACAAACAGATTCCACCTTGGTGAATGAATAGCAACGACAGCTGGACAAAGGCCTTCCACAGCTCCTTCCATGCCGACCGTGATTGTGCTAACCCATGCATTTCATGCAAACCTTTCTATCTCATCTCTCCATCTTATGTTTGGTCTTCTCCTCATGCGTTTGCACCACTCAACTAACCTCTTGCTCCATTTGTTATCCTTCTTTCTTGCTATGAGTCCAGCCCATCTCCATTTTTGTCACTTCTATGATATCTTTTACTTTAGTCTGTTCTCGGACCCATGTTGATCTTTTTCTATATCTTTCTAGAGTTATTCCAAACATTGCTCTTTCCATTGCTCTTTGTCTGATTCTGAATTCTCCGTACGTCTTAGCTGGCATTATATATCCATTGTACAATTTATGTTTTAAGCACATTGGCAAGGTGCTTTTCAATATGTCCCTATGCTAGTGATAACATCCCAATTATTTCATCGCGCTATGAACTCTAGCCAAATATGTGATCAGCACTTTGTACTCCTGCTTTTGTACACATAACCGGTGATACAAACGAACCGTATCTATATCTGCCTCCAGGGGAATCGAAGTAAGATCAACATATTTATTTATTAGACACTCTTAGAACACGAACGAAAAACTGATTTCTCAAGTGGATACTTAGAAAGTGGATACTTACAATCGATACAGTACGTCGTGCAGCTTGGCTTATTTGACAAAAATAAACCATTACTTCCTTACCTAACTTCACTGTATCTTCGATCTAGGCCACCTTCTGTATATTATAAAAGATTGGCTGAACAATCCCAAACCTGAATTTCATAACACAGCAGGTTGCTGCTCAATTTGTATAGTGTTTGGATGAGTTATGTCCACCCTTGCATGATCTTTGCAAGCTTCAAATTACAGAAATATTTTAAGTGTACACCGAGAGAGTAAGAGTACTCCACTTGTTTAAAGGGGGTGATTAATGGTAATTCTATTGAAAACATCACCAAAAGCAATAGGGTGGGTACCCTTGTCTAGATGTGTTCCAGCAAGGGATGCAACAGAAAAGACACCGATAACGATATAATACAGTTATTTCATTGGCTTCCTGAACTGCTGATTGTGTCAGCAAGCAAATTAACATAGGATAACTTTGGGCGTCAATTTAAAATTGATTCTGACATTAAATAATGTAAAATATGTTCTGAAAATTGTCATCACACACCACTACTACGGTTGGTCACTATGAAGTTGGTTGGAGTGAAGTAGGTGGTGAATGAAAAACATATACTGATCTCAATATTGAGAAAACTGGCCCTCCTGCAAAAGGGTGTGTTCTTACGTGTATGAAACGAGCGCTCCATCATAATCACACCCAGTGGATAACACGACTAGTAAGGTAAACGGTAATGGGGAAAGAGGTGCAGATGATACTATTACAAATTCAGTGGATGACACAAGTATTAAGGGTGTAAGAGGTAAACGCAAGGCTCCTCAACAATGTACGATATAAAGAATCAGAATGAAAAGAAAACGGAGAAAAACAATGAAAGATGGGATAAAGTGCTGATGAAGTGGTTTAAACTTCATGTAAGTGAAGGTTTGGAACAGCCTGCAAATATGTTGAGAGAACAAGCGAGAGTGTGTCATTAAGAACTATGACCAGATTTAATGTTTCTGTTCCCTTATTATCAAACTTGTATGATTTACATGATATTTTGAAGGTATGATGAGCTGATTAACTATTGTTTAGAGGTAATCCCACTGTGATTCGGAATTTTCACAAATCGGGAACTCCTCATGTTCCAATGTTCTTACTCAGCCTAATGTTTTATCCACCAATAGGTTCACTTCAGAGACATTGCTATTTCCTAACAATCAATTGATTTGTTTACCCTATAAACGGTACCTGTACTACCTATCCAAATTAGAAAGATTCCGAATTCCCCAAAGTGTCTGGTCGCTAGGGTTTCAAATAAGAGATTGTGTAACTGTAATATGATGAAGAATTCTGCTTCATTTTATAAAATAATTCCTGCCTAATGTAATTGAAAACAATATGTTAATATGATAATTTTCTTTCATAATTAAATAACCTCTGTTTGATATAATTCAGAACAATATGTTAACATGATAAATATTTTTCAAATTTTAAATAGTCTTGCTAAATGTTATTAAAAACAATATTATATTATATTACATACAGATAAGAAATTCATATCTCTATTAGTTAGCAGCTGACAGGAATTTATTTTTTTTAAATGTTGATTCACTGTGCCCCAGCCCTGGTACGCATGAATCATATCCCGGGGGAAGAGTGAATCAATATAAAATTGTATGATTCAAAGAAATCCCAGAGTGAAATCAACGACATTTCTTTTATTAAAGTGTTGTTGAATTGTAGATGTTACAAACAATCTCTCAAACATGCACAGGCAAAACCTTTTGACACGAGTCGAGGTTAAAATGAGCGTAGCAGCCCCTTCTCTGTCGCCTTTTGTTTTCCTTGGCGCTGCTTTAGGAAAGGGGCTGATCTCCTCTGGCAAGATGATGGTGGTAGACCTGGCGCAAGAGTCTGGAGAACTACTGGTCGGAGAGATATGCAAGGGACCCGGTAGGGACGGGGAGCTTGGTGAAGTTGATGGGGTAGACCCACCTGTTGTTGCCACAGTGAGTTTAATGACACAGTGGTGTTAGTCTCCATAATTAGAGCACCTTCACTAGAAGTGACAGTAACTGCTGTTTCCTGTTGTGCAGAAATTGGGTGGTCAATGACATAAGAGCACATGAAGTGAAAACATTTGGATTGAAGGGGAGAATCCCCGTTGCATTGAATCTAGACAATGTTTTAGGGGTAAATGATAAAGAATAAGCTTTTCCCAAAATCCCAGCAACATAGTGAATAGTAATGCGCTGACCAAGGTGGTTGACAATGAAAGCATTAGAGCCTGGGTGTAAAAGGTTTTAAATGGTCAAATACACTGAAACATCTAAGGGCTGAAGTTTGTGACTACAATGGGGAGGTAGGGTCAGCATAATCACACCATTGTCCTTTGCAACGTCTATGGTTCTCAAAGAAAGATGGATCTCGTGATCATCTAGGAGGAGAAGCACAGCACGTTCCCTGGAGCATTTCGTGCAACGAATGAAGTGCTCCACGAATGCCAAGACATTTTCTTTCATCATCCAACCTGTTTTGTAAGCTGTGCCTACAGATCCCGGTGGAGCGCCATTTAGCAAGTATTTATTAATATTTACGCGTGGGAAGACTAGAAAATGTCGGAAGGAAATAACCGCGGCGTTTACAGCCGCAAGCATGGTCACTAGGTTTCCTCTTTCAGCCGAGATCACCTTTCCAATTTGATTGTCTTCCTTTGCAGCTACCACATTTTGACGGCCCACTCTCTGCACAGTAAGGCAAGCAGTCTCATCAGCATTATACATTTCATGTGGAGCAAATTTGTGCTTAGTCATAATTTCCTCCAAATTTGTGAAAAATGCGCTTCATGAAGGACGAGAACCAGTCGTCGCCTGCAAGTTGGTTAGTGTCCAACGTTGCTGGATGAACATTGCCAAAATAAATGCTATACAGAACTCAGCATGGTATCCCAGAGATCTACTAAGTCATGGAATAATTCGACTGTTGATATCGTGCGAGTGTTGTGCTGGTTTTGAACACAGCAAACGGACTCGACACGTCGAGATCAAATTCAGTCTTAAGCTTATTATATTAGCTTCGCAATAATTACCCCGGAAAAGGGATGCACCTAAATATTCCGGCACTCCGTCGTATTGCCAGATATCTAGACAAAATGTAATATCTTGTCACTAGCTTGTCATGATGGAAAACGGAGAAAAAGTACGCTTGTGCAAACCACTTTCCTATTAATACCTAGACTTACATACCTAATCACAACATCGGCTGACGTAATTCTTCTTTAAATTATCAGTAGAAGTTAAAAAGGAAATTTAAAAACATTTATGATGTTTTTCTGGTGTTTTTTTATGGCAGCTTTTAAGTCATTCAAAAGCAAAGAGTGGTTTGAAGATTCGCATGTCATACGATTGAAAGTGTTTTTTGAAAAGTCTGATGTTGCATTGAGGCTGTATCTCCCCATATGATGTTTCCATTATTGCATAAGAAGAGAGTTTCTATACAGCGTAGGACGGGGTTTAATGGAATCTCGTCTTGTTAGCATTTTAAAAGCAGACAAACACTATACAGATAAATAAATAGATAAATAAGAAATAGAAAAATAAAAAGTGAAAAGAATACAAAAAGTGGAAATGCGAAAAAGATATATAAAATCAAAGTTGAAAATGGGAAAGCAAAAACGAAAGAAAAAATACATTTGAAGAAAAGGATTGAAGGGACCTCTAACATTGGAGTAAAAAAGAATTCAAAAAGTTTAAATATTAGGTTGTTACATGTGAAATCTAGTTTTATGAGTAGTAAGATGAAAGATGATATAAACAACAAAAAACGTTAAATAATTAATCATAAATTTAAAACCAATTTACAGTAAGAACATTTTCCAACGATCCTCTAATGATAATGCGTCATCTATGTAGCATTCTGAAGATTTAGTGCTAACATGTACAGTAAAAGCACGAATTATATTATTGACCTTTTATTACGGATATGAAGTTGAAAAAACTTGAAAAGATGATAATATGTAGGAGAAATGTCAGGTGAATATATTGGATGCTAGTTCATATCCAACTCTTTTAAGCTAAGACACAGGCAGCAAATTGTTGTGTGCAAATAGACCTTGCTTTTAAGCCAACCTCAGGACTTCTAATTTGGTGCTAGCTGTTTATGTAACCCTTTATGTTACGGGTATAATTTATTAAGCAAACGTGTCTAAACTGTCATCTATAGTGACGCTGCGAATTCTGACCAGGAGGAGAAAAATAAAAAATAATTAAGGTTCTATTTTAGTTCTGACTGTATTATAATCTGGTATATGTGTGCGAGGTTTCGGCTTTTCTTACCGTTACCTTCTGAATCAATGGAAATGACAAAATAGATCTTTCTGGTGGTAGGGAAAGAATAAAGAGTACAACACCCTGTGATTTTGAGATCCAGACCAACCACAACATCCCCAATAAACACAAACGGATCTGGTTTGCGTACAATGAGAAAAAAGGTCTGACATGGTCGTTTCAGCCGATGAGAACGTGAAGACGAAAGCAAATCCAGGTCATCAGCCGGGAACTGAGAGATCAGTGGAAGGCGAGGCTTTGGGTCGTGTTCATAATAACTGGCACACTTAGACGTATACCAGAAACACTAGAGGAGAGATTGGATGAAATAGTGAATCAAGTGTTATTTATCTTCCTCCCTACGACGCGCAAATTTGACACAAGGTCGGTTTAGGGTGGGCTCCTGCACGCGAACGTGCAGGCAGGTGATGGGGTGGAGAATCCAAATCCCCATGACTAGAGACCTGAGGGGGGAGAATCCCAAGTCCCTGTCACAGAAACAAATGCCATGAGGACCAGGATTGTGATACTTCCCTGGAAAGCTAGTATAAGGTGAGCGCGAATGCAGACCCCACACTTAGACTAGCACGCCCGAGTCATCCACATTGGGGCGATCGCAAAGGATTGAGCCGTTCAGATTACGACACTGCCGAGGTCTGTGGGGATACTGGAGTTTTGTGGAGACTTTCTATATTCAGTGGCAACCACCAGACACCTTTTATGAACAAGTGAATGCATGAAATATAAAATAGAACAGCCATTGTGAAACATGAAGGTGACAGTTGTGACCATCATCTTTGGAGCACTAGGAACAGTCCCGAGAGGCTTTGAAATCAAAGGAAATATTTGAAATCATGTCAACGACAACAATGCTAAAATCACCCAGGATACTGAGGAGAGTGTTGGAGTATTGAAGAATCTTGCTGTCATTAGATTTTCAGTAAAAACTATCAGATACAATTGGTACAAATACCCGACGAGTAACAATAGTAATAAAAGAAAATAAGCAAACTTCATAATAAAAATAGATAATCTAATCAATTATATTCATAATATTATTAATAGTGAAAATGGTCTGACCGAGGAGAGAATCTTAAAATGATTAATTCAAACGGTGACAAAACAAATTGAATTGAAGCAACAAACACGGAGAGATTGGTCGGAAGGAATCAATACATAAAACAGAGAGTACAGAAGTATCCGATATATTGTAAACATGTTATTGTACATCTTATACAATATTTGGAGCAATGATTAATAATGATAAAACAAATAAAAGAAATATTGAAACAAGATTGAACATGCAATGTAAAGACTATACAAGCAAAATACATTTTTTTTTCAATTTTGAAACTATAGATATGTTAAAATTATCTTTTTGAAATCTATCGGATACATTTGCACCCACAGTATCATTCATTGGATATTTCAAATCTACCTGTGTTCATATTTTTAATTGAAGAACATAGGTATTTACGTTTTCTCGGTAATTCCGTGCAACTTGCAATTAACCTAGATCAACACTTCGAGAAAGTTAAACCCGCGAAGTAACCTATACGCGGCCCTGCTCTTTACCACTGAGCTAATGGGGCTCTCGTGGAAAGGCAGCGGTCAGAAACTTACACATTCGCTCGCCTTCTAACCGATCGTATTTTGAGGCACGTGATATGTAGTGGCTCCCTATGTCGACAGTATGATGGAGCCACTTCATATCACGTGCCTAAAGATACGATTGGTTAGAATAAGGAGACGAGCAAATGTGTATGTTTCAGACCGCTGCCTTTCCATGGGAATGCCGTTAGCTCAGTGGTAAAGAGCAGGCCCGCGTATAGTTTGCTTCCAGGGTTCGGTCCCGGCACGGCGCGCGTTTCTTTATTCATGTGTACGATCTAGGCCGCCAGTTTAGCAATCTCTAACACCGATGCGG
>VCCN01005908.1:10775186-10792525 GCA_006491835.1 Architeuthis dux | reverse complement strand
TGCTAGAAGGTGTTACGTTGCTATGGGACTTCACCATACACATCAACCACTCTGTACAAGACAATACACCAAATATAGTAATAAAAGACTTCAAAAACCATAAATGCTACCTTATAGACATGACGGGCTGTCTGATAAAAAAACATCTCAGCAAAGGAATTTGAAAAACTCTCAAAATATAAAGATCTGGAAATCGAAACAGCAAGAATATGGGATTTAAACACAACCACTATCCCAGTAGTAGTAGGAGCACTGGGAAGGATTAAGAAAAAGACTGATGCACACCTTTAAAAAATCCCAGGAAATCCATCTTTGGTTGAATTACAAAAGATCGTGTTAATGGGCACTGCTCACATACTCAGAAAAACTCTCTCAATCCAATAGCCCCCGTCCTAAGCCTTATACCCAATTTCCCTATGTGAAACTCTTTCTGTCTTTCCTTAGATGAACTCTGTGTTTGTTTAGATGTCTTTCTTTTCTCTCTTCCCCGTTCTCCTTCAATAGTGTTTCAATTATATGTGCGTGTCTGTGCCCAGTGGGTAGAAGGCAAACGAGTGATATTAAGGAAAAAAAAGGGAAAAAAAGCTCAATAACTTCCTAAGAAAACCTTTATTTGCCTTAGGTCTCAGGTGAAATACTTGGTATATGATCGAAGAAGAAGAACGAATAAGATACTCCAGCGGACCACATAATTTAAGTTATCATCACTTCTTCTTCCCTTCTTCCATTAAATTACCATCCACCCGTTTCTAGTTCTCTAGTATTCTCTGTCCGTTCTTTCTGGGTGTAGGACTTGTCGTTTCTATTCTTTTCACCTTTTCCCTCTCTTTTTCCTCACTAATCTCTCTTTCTTTCATCCAAGATGCTTTTGATCTTGTCTCTATTCCTTTCTCTATATTTTTCATTCTTTACCTCCCAATATTTGAATGCCTCTTCTCCTCTATTGAACGCCTTCACTGATCGAAGACAAGAAGTCGAATGCCAAAAGCAGTCTTTTTAGAAAGACATCGAAACAGCGAATTCCACCAGCTAATAGAATTGGCGGAAAAACATCATAAATATTTTATGTTTAATCAGAAGCGCTCCTGAGGACCATTTTCCTGACCCCTGTCTCTAGCCTCGTTGATTCCTTAAATACAGCGGCACACCAGGGTTAAGCCAGTTCACTCCACCGAAGCAGGCCCAGACAGACGTTTCTCGGTTATTTCCTGACTGCAGTGCACGGCTACTGATTATCTTCTGCTCACAACAACCAAAATGTGGCTACCACCTTACACCACGCCCTGACCTCACACCGAAAATCTTCACCCTTACCAATGAACATTCTGGCGCATTTATATCACCTTTACCGCCAAGTGGATAACCACTTCATCAATGTATCCGTAATAAAAACTCGTTATTGTTAATTCTACATTTCTTTATGTCTTTGCAAACTCTAATCCTATGCCTGTTCACTGTTGCCATTTGGAGTCCATGCTTCTTATCAATGCCCGCAAAGCCTGCCGTCAAATGCTTTTCCACTGAGCTTTGCTCACACTAATTAAACCAAAGATCGAATGAGAGATTTATTGAGGTCTTTAAACTTGGTTTTACATCCAAGAGGAGGATCTTCCAAAACCAAACCATTCCAGTATCAACAACAGCAACAGCAACGACAACAGTTATTTTAATTGAACCACTTTAGCGGTGTAAGTGTAAAAAGAGAAGAAAGAGGAAGACACTCAAACGTTTGCAAGTGTTGCTTGCAATTAGTGCAAAACAACTGCTTTGTAAAAACATATTGATTAGCGTTTCTTTTTGATTGCCCCATTAAAATTCGTTCGCAAATTGACTTTCAGAAAGAAATCAAAAGAATAAAATGGCTTTGATTGACTTTTAAAACGATGAGGTTGATTGGCAATTGTAGCAATAGGGACGAAAATAACGCTAATGGTTATGTGCGGGTTTTCGACAATCAAATTTAGATGAAGGCGCTAATAAAAATAGCTATGATAATGATATAATTGCTGATACTACTACTACTATTACTACTACTACCACTACTAATACTACTACTACTAATAATAATAATAATAACTAGCATTCCAAGGGAAATTATGAATCACCGCCACCCATATATGCTGTGTTGGGGGTGATCAATTAAAAAGTTGGAAAAGGGGGTGATCAAGGAATAAGTTACTTCTCTCGCTTTTTGTTGGGCTGTGATCACTAAAAAAGGTCTGAATTTTCAAAATACAAGCGGGCACAAACTAGTGACCAATTTAGCATAAACTTACATTGCATATTGAACCTTTCTCTAAAAACCTATTGGGGGGGGTCAAAAAACAAAAAACAAAAAACAAAACATTCTCCCTATTCACTGTGGGTGCAAAATTTCAAGTTTCTACTATGAACGGTTAGGGCTGGGCGAAGTCCGGATACATAGAGAGATACATAAACATGTCAGAACACATGAATAACCTAAACCCAGCAATAAACCAGTGTTGTGGGTAGCGGTGATTAATAATAATTTGAGATTAGATTAATTAGAAATTCGAGGAAGAATTGAGATTTTCCAGACCACGGTGGTGCTGCTGTCTGCTAGGATATTGTGAAATGTGCTGACCACAAGACATCTGGTGTGAACCTGCAAATGCATGAAATGATGTCACAGAAACCAAACAATTCTGGCGCCTGGTAACAGAGAAAAGAAGACAACAGGAAAGCAGAATGGCTGATCAACATGAAAAACGAGTTACAATCGATCGAAGAAGAACGAATCTAGCCATGGCATGGATAGATTACAAGAACGCGTACGACATGATTATACGACCTTTAATAATAGAATGCCTGAAGATGTTAAACTTATAGAGAACTTCATCGTGAAAACAATGGAAAGTGAAACTAACTGCAGGAGGAAACCACCTAACTGAGGTCGAAATAAGAAGAGGTATCTTCCAAGGTGACTAGCTTTCCCCACTACTATTCGCCATAGGATTGATACCACTGAACTATATATTGTGACAATGCAACGGAGGGTACAGATTCACAACGCCGAAGGAAAAGGTGAACCACCTCATGCATATCGACGATCTAAAAGAAACTGGAAACTTTAATACAGACAGTCAGGATCTTTAGCCAAGCCATTGGAATTGTGTTCGGCATTGGAAGATTCGCAACGCTGACAATGCAGAAGGGGGGAAAAGGAAACAACAGAAGGAATTGAATTACCAAACCAGGAAACCATCAGAGCACCTAACAAAAAAGGAAACTACGAATGATGTCCAAAAAGTAAGATACAAACATTTACTAATCCAACATGTTTATTACTATACTAATAAAACATTGTGCATATGTTACCAGCACTACTATGGTACTTTTCCACGTAGTCGTCTTCGAGATTGATGCACTTGTCCCATCGGTGCACGAGCGCATAAATACCCTCCTCAAAAGAAGGTGGCGTCAAGCTTAGCAGCTAACTTTAGTGAAAAATACTATAACAGGACACTAGGGCCCTTTAAGTATCATATGGTTCTCTTACAATAGTGGTATATATTCTTACTATGTAATGTCAAAATGGCGTGGAATTTTGTAGCAAATCTTTCGTTGCATTATATAGGTCTTATTGATACCAAGCACGTGAGAGCGACGGAATTTGTAACAAATAAACCAGACGACAGAAATGGATTATCTTTGTTTGCTTCTTTGTTACGTTACGGAATTACAAGTTTGTAAAATATCTGGGTTAAGATTCGGTTTAGCAAACCAGAGTAATTTTTTATGAAAATGTATTTTTCTACTATAAATTAAGTAAATACAAATATTACTTACTTTATTAAAAATCTTATCTTATTACTATAGATTATATAAATCGAAATATTATTTTATTGAGTTCATCGAAATCACGCTTGGAGCTTTTCTATAGCATTTCTTTTATACATAGAGAAAAGAAACGTTTATGAAAGTTTGAATAATTTAAAAGCCGTAAACAGTTTGAATGTTACGCTATTTAGCCAACCTTATTCAAAATACAAGTATCATTTACACCTGTTATGTAGTTAACAAAGAGCGTTTACGTTTAAAGTAGTGGTTACGAAAGTTTAACTTATTTACTCTGAATTATACCAGGTGGAGGCGTCGAAATGCGCAGATTTTGAACGTTTGGAGTGGGGACATATGCTGAAAATTCACCCATAGCTAATCTACCACCGTTTCAGGGCGTTGCCTCTCCCCATAACGTTCAAAATCTGCGCATTTTGACGCTTCTGCCTGGTAATAACTGTGTCATGCTACGGACTTATTGATGCACTCCCGTATACTGACTGTGCCCTCATACAAGACTAACCTCTGGTATCTTTGATTCCTTTTCATTTCGATCCTTGAAATTTCGGCTCGTATCTCTCAATCTTCAGGTCGCTGATCAGGCGGCAGATACCGTGATAAGTGATAAGCCGAATTCGTTTTCTTTTGAGAAATAAAGTAAGAATGCTTGAAGCCATCAAAACTTAATCTAATAGAGATTTTTCTGATTCAGTTTCATATGGTTTCTAATTCTTAACGCCTTCGGATTTATTTTCTTTTTGCCTCTACAGTAATCAATGTAATTAGATTAACAAGTGAACACGTTACAGATTAACTTTTCAGGTGTGATACTTCATTTTTATTTTTATTTTTTTAAAGAAAGAAATGTAGGCAATCAAAAGAACTAGCTGAACAGATTCAACTCAATCAAAGATTATATAAACATAAGGCTTATATATTCATGTATACGTCTATCTTGTGCTCAGGTCAAGAATCTACTAATTTATGAAGCATCTCGTGTATAGGTTGACCCAGCTTTTCACCGTCCCCTAAAAGTAAAGCTCCATATTTTATGTCACATGAAACACATTTAGTCAAACTCACGTCAAAGACACAATTGGCATGAAGTGCTGAGTGCCAAAAGTAAGATCTTTTACATTTATTGTGACATTTTACACAGAAAAGCTGGAAGATTAAGTAAATATATTTCATATTTCCGTTCAACTATTTATCAAGTCTGAATATTATTGTTATAGGACATTGTGGCGACGAAGTGGAAATGGGGGTACGGCAAGCAAAAGCCGAGTGAAACGGATCGCCGACATATATAGACGAAGTGGAACGTGGGTGACCCGTATGTTGAGCGCCAGCAACCCGGATGTAGCGAGTTGCTGGCTATAACAGGTCCCGGCCGCGAGGGCTCGGCAGTTCGCTCTTGACTCGCCACGCTTGAATCGTGTTTGGGACTTATACTGTGAATGACGTCGTAGCCGCTCGGATTCGTGATAAGCGATAAGCGAGGAAGTGTCCCTTGATGGAATCATTCCGGTGCTGCAACATTGACGTGCCGTTGTGGACTCATTGCATCAAAGCTGTGTCGGTGTTTTTCCCCTCCTCCTTTCTAGTACAGACATTTTATTAGCTTTTTTACAAGTTTATTTTTTCGTCTTATATTTGTTGCTTTTTATGGCAACACTTATTAGCTTGTTTTTATATCTTAGCACCGTTAAGTATGCATCATAGATCGTAAATGATAAAGTTAAGTAAGCATCATAAATCGTAAATAATAAAGTTAAGTAAGCAGCATAGATGGTAAATAATAAAGTTAAGTAAGCATCATAAATCGTAAATAATAAAGTTAAGTAAGCATCATAGATGGTAAATAATAAAGTTAAGTAAGCATCATAAATCGTAAATAATAACGTTAAGTAAGCATCATAGATGGTAAATAATAAAGTTAAGTAAGCATCATAGATCGTAAATAATAAATAAGCTTCCGATGAGATTTGAAATTGCTTTCCATATCCTTGGGAGTCTTTCTGATGAAAGAAAAACTGGGCAAAGATTAAGAATATGATTCATCAAAGAAATTCAGACAACTTAAGACTATTTACGTCTAATACTACTAGGTTTAAACAAACTACTATTCAGACAACAAAAAATAGGATGAAAGAATCTAGTCAAAAACGAATAATGACAATGCATCATCTAAAGTTTCTTAATCTTTTTCAAACCAACCCCTCTCTAACACCTATCTACATGTCAACTCCCTCCTATGACATCTAGCTACATGTAGTTTAAATATGAAAATTACTCAACACTGATGTTTTAGAGACACTACAGGGTTGTTAAGCACAATATGTTGCCAATTGCAAGCCACTTGCGTGTATAGAAGAAATGGTTGGCGAAATAAACATTTAATAACTGCCTAATGTTAATTCCTTCTCGTAATCAGATACTACTAAACAACAGCCATTCATAAATCAGAATCATAGATATTTATGGAATCTCTACAACGCACCCTCTAGAAGCTCAAACGCCCCCTTAAGGTCCTTAGTCACCTCAACGCACCCTTGAAATGAACCAACGCCCCCGGGGGAGGCGCTAGCGCCCACATTGAATACCACTGATCTAAAGAATTCGAACAACGTGAAAACCGATAGTTCTTTTTACTTAACTTTATTGAATTTTGCACTGAAATTCATGTCATTTCAGCAAAAATGTAACATTTTCTCGAATGGATTAAATCCAACACAATATGAATAGAATATCACTGTAATAAACAGCGGTGGTCAAATAATGCACTAAAGCACCAATTTCCTAGACAGAACATCACATTGGCCCACTACTGTATGTAACCAATATACGGTGATTGCCAGAAGTGATGTTCAGCCTAGGAAATTGAAGCTTTAGCCCTTTATCGGAAGAGTCAATTTTCCTAGACATGACATCACTTTTGACCACCGTGAAAACTATTTAACAGACGAGGAAGATTTTTTTTATTATTCTACTACTAATTTTAACCCATCTTAATTTTTAAATTTTTTATCTCAATAAATCTGGGTCGATAAAGCCTTCGACCGCTATAGCAGACAGCGCAAAATCAGAAATATATTCCAACGAGACCTGATCTCGCATCCTACATGGACGTCACAATAACTACTTGAAAAAACACGAGTAACATCTCTTTGAAGATTGGAGAGTGAGCAAACAACTTGCGTTTATGTCGCGTACTTTGGGGGACTTCATCAGCTGTAGGCACTGCACAGCAATTGTTAATTGCTACATATTTTATGCCTTTTACGAATTTCAACCCATCGAAACTATTATCGATGTATAAACCGACCCGCAATTTCTTGCCTGAATGACTTGTCTTGAAAATTTGACTTTTACACGAATATATACGGTATACGTATAAAGTTTGTGTACGCACACGTATGCCTACGGACATATACATTTCGCTTGTATTATACAAGTGTGAATTTCTGTGTTGGCAAACGGGGAAATAAAGATGGTTCGGTTTGAAGCTTGGGACGAGGCCGGGTCTTCTGTGGACGTGTTATGATATAGTGCCACTGGAGGTAATTTCCGGGCTAACACCTGGGCGTAAGTGGAAGTGGGCTCCGGTGACCTCAGGAAAAATTCATATGCGTGGGTGTGCAAAAACAGGAAATAACACAAGTGTGGGCATTCAAACCCCATAAAAGAAGTCACTGGCCGCCCGCTCAGAGAAGCAGAGCTCAGAGCCGAGACGGGGACAAACATAGACAGACATCAGCTGGGCTTGGGAGCACGGGGCAAGTTCCCCTGTTGGGAACGGTCTCTCGGCATCCCTTATCTCTCTCCCACTCTTCATTCTCCGCCTGACACAATATATTCTTATGAAAACAAGTTTCGAGTCTTCCTTTGATTATCCAAGTTCAGGATTTCCCTCCCGCAAATGAGCAACCCAACGACGAGAAGTCTCATGTCGGCATGTCTCTGTACAACAGACTGCGAAGTTCCACTACCTTCTCAGTGACCCAGATGGGGAGAGATGTTACGGGACTCAAGCGTCAAAACCCAGCAACTTGTTGAGCTGTTTCCTCGCACCAAATTTTGTCACACGGAAAAGGGGGCCAGATTTGAAAATAGGGGGAGCTGTGTTAAACTGCGTACGTGACAAACTGGACAACGATTGTATTACCAGTAGCCGTTAAAAGGGGCTGAGATTTGAAAATAGAGGGAGTTGGAGATCCGAAGCGGTTAGCAGCAGGTGGACAAAGAAGACCCCTGCCCGTCAGCGGCAAGGGAGAGTCGGTTAGCAGCAGTAGGGCAGTTTGATATTTGAATCCGGAGCGACAAGTCAGAGACGAAGTTGGCTTCTTCCACCCGGCCGGGTGGAAGAAAGGAGGCACAACCCTTGATCTTCTTAGTAGTAACGCAGAAAAGTGACCAACTCATTTAGAAAACTAAATGCAACAGAATTCCGTACCTCGATGTAATCCGCGAACCGGCCCAGAAAAGAATCTGTATATACGGAAATAAAACAACAGATTCCCAATTGAAGATACCAAAGTTGTGTCGTCTTTTTTCTCCACCCACGTGGGAGAGCCTTTTCTCCGAAATGAATTTCCCTCCACAGAAAGTTCAGCTTCCGTCAGTAGACCCGGACCGAGAGTCGTCGTCGTCATCATCGTCTCTCTCTCTCTCTCTCTCTCATCATGTCTTTCTCTCCCGGCGTGAAGAAGAAATTCAACCGGCATTATACTACACACACATACACACGTAGAGTAGCTAGCTTGTTTTGCAAACCCATTGCAGTGTGTTCTTTTCTACATATAAATGTTGTATCAAAGTCGGTCTATAGTCCTGATGCTGGAGTCAGTTTGAATCTTAGATTCTTTGTTGCTTCCATTCTGTTGTACTATGGCTGAGTTATCAGACGAGTAATAAAGTTATTTTTTTGGTTTCTTCGGGTTTTTTTTATTCATTTATGGGGGGGGGGGTGATTTAAAACAAATCCCGTATCAGAGTTCAATCAGCTGCATCCGTTTGAGCTTCGTAGTACAGAAAACACTGACTAGAGTTTATCACTGTACTTGTCGATAAGATGGAGGTTATTTTCTTTCGTTCAAGTAGTTTTTCTAAAGTCACGTTTTCTCTTACACTGAAAAGATTAGTGAAGTGGTAATTTCAAGGGAGAACTGCCGTCGGTTCAAAACATCAGCAAACTATCTCCATTGTTTTTATCTATACAAACATACGTCGAGTTACGCCCGACCGATCGCAGATACGGTCCCCGCAAGGGCTTAATAGACATTCTAAAATTTAAAAACACACACTGTTTTGTATATTATTTTTTTAGTCTCGATAGCATACGAGACACCAGCATCCAGCATGAAATCACGTTCTGCGCGGTCTTTTGTTTGTATTTCGTTAGCCAAATCTGAAAATGGAGGATTGTGATGTAGATCCCTCCCTTCTACTATTTAGTGTAATGTGCATTACGATAAAGCTTTTAGCAAAAATGCTGAAAGATTTTCTAAAATGTTAAAAATGAATAAAACAAAAACACATGCAATCTTATTACTATTATTACATGTATATGTATATTTGTATAGGTACTGTACAGTACTGTACATCACAACACAGTACGATACTGCAAAGTATATACATTTTATTAAATAAATAGTATTTAGAAAGGTGTATGTACAATATAGAGGTTAAAGTAAATATGTATGTGTCATGGTATCTTATGTTGTGCAGTACGTATATTTCACTTTACACCATAATGGTCGACTTACGCCCAAGTCAAGTTGGGTCCATCCTACCAGAACGTAACCCGGACACAAGTCGACGCATGGCTGTAGAGAAGTATTTTGAATTATTTTCGATATTTGCTAAGCTTAATTAATACAGCAGAAGGTAAAAGGTGGAAATCTCACTACCTTGAGAATCAGCATTTGAAATCCTGGATTTTAGATGGGCTCAAGCGGTGACCCCTGGGGAAAATGCAACTGTCTCAATCACCAACCAGTCCCTTTAGCCTTAGCTTAGTCACAGTGATACGAAAATTAGGATGATGTGATGCACCAATCTTTTAATTAGGCAAGACTCACCTACATGCCTGCTCTGAAAATCTGCATTCAAAATACCTGAGTTCTAACAATAACCACTTGCTCCGGTGTGACGACTACCTCAACCAGCAATCAGTTTCTTTAGTGTCTTTTTCAGATTCTCCTTGGTACATTTAGTAAGCTGGATTTAAGCAGACACGCTGATGCCAGATCTATGGTAAGAAGATTGTGTGTCCGCTAGTCTTTCAATTGAGGAAGGCCTGCCTGCTTTGAAAATCCGCATCCTAAATGCTGGCTTTTAGATGGGCTCCAACATCGGCCACTGGCGCCGGTGGGAAATACGCAACTGGTCCAGCCACGAGGCAGTCCTTATGATATTTAGCCGAGGCTAGCTAAGTAGAGCGAGGGAGTAGATTGTGTTACGCTAATCTTCATAGTGGGTGGAGGCCTGCCTGCCTATCTACAAAATTGGCATTCAAAACATTCATTGAATCTATCTGGGCTCGAACGCCGACCACTGGACTTCATTGGAGATGCAAATATCCTCAGCTTTTCGAAAGTTCGCTTTACGCTACTTTTTCAGTTATACAAAAAAGGCGGAAAGAGAAAATACCCTCCAGCGTTTGTTATATTGTCAGCGCACACCCTTTTCCCCTCTCTCTCTTGTTTGGGTATGAAAACGCTCAAAAATGTTTCCCATATAAATTAATAATAATTTCTTTTTCACTTTACGCCATTTCAGCTTACGTAAGTTTATTTATGGTAACGTTCTACTTTCGGACAGACTGTACCCAGCTATTTCAGCCACAAAGTAAGCTTTCGTTTTAGAAAATAAGCAGAAGCAATTCTAAACATCAAGTTAAATAAAGACTATCAATTGGATCTGTTGTATGAGAGAGACATAAAACGCTGCAGAACAGAAACACATATCTTTCCAATCAAACAAATAAGCAAGAGTCTTATCTGTTGATGATTAACTTCACTGAAAGAAAGGTTACGTATGTAAGTTGTGCAATGTCCAACAGAATTGCAGTATAAACAAAACTATTTTACTGTTGTTTCCCTGCATTCTATTTATTAAGATTGATGCCTGATTCGTCAAGAAAGAAACGAGGTCTGACACAAGCGGATTATATAAGACGTGTTCTCGATCGTTACATTTACGTCTGCGTATATATTTCAACCCGAAAAGTACTCAAAGTTGTCTGCCGAGTTATTTTCATTGTTTCACACTTCTGGAAGAAACAAATCCCAGCAATTAAAGTTGAAGACAGAAGAATGTATTGGCCCAAAGCGTTGTGAGAAAAAAACTATTAAAATGTGTTAAATATTGAAAATACTCAGAACCACATACAACCTAAAGTACTATTACTGCTACTACTAAATTAGCAGAAAAATGTGGAAACATTAGGAAGTAGTGATTGAAAATTAGAAAGTAAGGGATTGTCAATGGTCATGAATTAAGACAAATGTTATTGATGGATTGGGGCTGTTATATATTTTATTCGGCTCCTCCTATTTTAGCCCTGTTCCAGACTAAACTAATTTTAGTAAATATCTGTTGACGATGATATTTTATGCTTTCTTCAATTTTGCAAAATCGCTAATTTGTGTGTATCTCTGTATGTATGTATGTATGTATGTATGTATGTATGAGCAGAGCATCACGGCCAAACTAAAAGTCCCAGGGGTTTGATTTTTTGCATGGATATTGACTGAACACCCAAATATTGGCTATTTTTTCTTTTTTTGAAAATTCCAATATTATCGAGGTTTTAGCGTGGGTTTCGATTTACAATGCAAGTATTATGCTAAACTGAACACATATTTTATGCCCAGCAGCTAATGACGGAGTTATAACATAGTAAGCGTTTGTACGTGTTCCAAAGTATTCATAGAGAATAGAGAATGTTTCTATGTACGGGAGAAAGAAATAGAATGTTTATATGCGCTTTTCTCGTTTATTCTGTCTTCGCATTTCGTCTGTTTCGCATGTTTTTTAGATGTGTCAAACACATCTCTATTGGACGCTTTTCGGTCGGTTCCGTTTATGTAAACAACCGAAAGAGGAAGGAAGGGGGTTTATATATTATATATTATATTATATTATATAATGTCAAGCAGAGATTGTGTGACGTCATTAAAGAAACATCTAGTCTGATCAATAGTTGACGTAACAAGCGTTTTTTTTATAGTGTTGCCAAGTATCACTTGTTATTAATAGCTAAAACTGACTTAAAAATGGCTAAAATCGGCTAAACTTTTCAATTTCCAGCTAACTTTATAGCTGAAGTGTTATATATATATATTCATTTAAAGCCCACTTATCATATTAAAATAACCATACACTAAGACTCCAGAACAAATTATTGATAAAAATGTTATTTAAACTTACTAATTGTTTTTTTTAATAGACAGATTTTCGGCTATTGTTGATTTTTATCGGCTAAATTGGAGGAAAATCAGCCGGATCTATCGGAATAATGGCTAATTTGGCAACCCTGGTTTTTATGAGTCTATGCAGTTCTATGAGACACTTTTCGATTGGTCGGTCCCGATTATGTTAAATATCAATGTCACCTTCACCTTCCTCCTCTTCCTGCTACTACTACCATAACTAGTAATGCCACTATTACTTCGTTTAGAATCCCTTTGAAATCGGATATGGACGTAAGGATGGTGGACACATTGTTGAACTTATGATTCTTTTTCTAGTTTCTTTCTTTATTACAAAAGCAGGCCACATCGTAAAAATTCATATAATGCAGTGTAAATAAACTCAGCTTTTCTTCCTTATTAATCCCCGCTACCCACAACAGACCGGTTTGTTGTGTTTATGACATTTATATGTATCTATCTACATATCCGGACTTTGCCCAGCCCTAACCGTTCATAGTGGAAACTTGAAAGTTTGCACACACACTCCCTTTAATGGGCGTGGAAAATGTTTGTTTTTATTTTTTGAAAATTCCCCCTAAATAGGTTTTTAGTGGGGGGGGGGTATCAATTTTCGTTGTAAGTTTATCCTAAATTGATCCCTTGGTTTGTGTCCGCATTCACGCTTGTTTTTCTGTTTATTTTAATCCTGAATGTATAGTTCAAACCTTTCTGGTAGCATTTTCATCAAGGTAATATCATTTTACATCCACTACTGCTTAATTTACGATGTAAAAAGAAGCATATATGGGTGGTGGTGATTCATAATTTCCCTTGGAATGCTAGTTCTATTTCGCATTCGTCTACAAATATTTTTCATTGTTAGTATTTAATTTAATTTTTTAATTTCTAATAGTTAATATTGAACATTTGTAAGCTTTTTTTTGTTAGCTTTTCTTTTTAAAAATACAGAGTAGACTTTTTAAAAGAATATGTTTAACTATGTATTATTTTCAATTAGATTCCAAGTTAAAATCTCCCTCATTATTTTATTAGGGGTCAAAATCGGGGAGAGGGGTTCCCCTTTCCAGGGGTAAAAATCAGGGGTGTCGCCCTTTAGGGGTCACAATTCGTTTCTTTCCCTTTTAGGGGTCAAAATTGACGGGAACCTTTTTCCTCTCATGAAATCTCTATAAAATATTATTTGTTTGCCTGTGTTTTTATATTTGAAGTTATTTTTCCCCGGTCAACGCTGGGTAGCCCTGCTAGTAATGATTTATATTTCTTAGGCATGTCATGGTAGTGCTGTGATTAGCATGCTGATTTTACGAGCTATTAAACATGAGCTTGATCCTAGCTAAGAGCTCAAGAGACTTGACCTTGTTCCCAACTTCCTCTCGTCTAACCAATACCTTTATGTATTGATATTTATTATGCTTGGATTAGTCCGACCAAATGAATGGAAATGCGAAGCAAGAAAAACTGTGTTTTGCCAATCTTCTAAGTGGGGAAGGCCTGTCTGCTTTGAAAATCAGCATTCGAAATTCTGGCTTTTATCTGGGCTCGAACACCAACCACTGATACCTGATTGACGTATGCAAATGCACACTTTCATCTTTATATATTTGTGCTATCGCGCAATTTAAAAAAAAGGAATTGTCTTTTTTCTCTTTATAATGCTTTTTCTATTTTGAAATGGTGTTTGTGTGTGTGTATGTGTGTGTGTATGTGTGTGTGTGTGTGTGTGTGTGTGTGTTTTAATTCTTTTCCTACCCATTTGAAATGTTGTTTGTGTGTGTGTGTGTGTTTTAATTCTTTTCCCTACCCATTTGAAATTGTGTTTGTGTGTGTGTGTTTTAATTCTTTTCCCTACCCATTTGAAATTTTGTGTGTGTGTATGTGTGTGTGTTTTAATTCTTTTCCCTACCCATTTGAAATGCTGTGTGTGTGTGTATGTGTGTGTGTGTGTTTTAATTCTTTTCCCTACCCATTTGAAATGTTGTGCGTGTGTGTGTGTGTTTTAATTCTTTTCCCTACCCATTTGAAATGTTGTGTGTGTGTGTGTGTGTGTTTTAATTATTTTCCCTACCCATTTAAAATGTTGTGTGTGTGTATATGTGTGTGTGTGTGTTTTAATTCTTTTCCCTACCCATTTGAAATTTTGTTTGTGTGTGTGTGTGTGTGTGTGTGTGTGTGTGTGTTTTAATTCTTTTCCCTACCTATTTGAAATGATGTGTGTGTGTGTGTATTTAATTCTTTAAACCCAAACTTATCTCCAAATTAGATAGAGTATTAATCCGCCAGGTTATGTCGCCTCCTATTCGAAATGCTAGCTCGTGCGAAGAATCCATATCTCAAAATAAGTTCATTCACGCGAACTCAGAAAATCCAAGATAACATTCTGGTGCGAAAACGTCAGGTAGATTTGAAAGCAGCAGAAATAATTAAAGATTGTAAAAAGAAAAAGGAAAATGTCTTGCTGATAAGTCAAAACGTATCGAGAAAACTATCTGCTTATCTAATAATCCAGAGTCCGTTGGTGTCTCAGGGATCTTGGCGGCGCCCATCTCCTGTGTCAGACAGGGTCAGATTAATCTAGTGCAGGGGGGTCTGTAGCATATGTTATAAGGGGGTCCCCAAATTAAGTAAATACGCATAAAGGTTAAAACACATTTTCTACTTTCATAGTAATTAGATTTTCTCATTTACTATACAGGCAGATAATATGATAAATATGTCTGACATTTCAGTAGTAGTATTACTTTGTTTTCATTTTGATCTTTGTGCAGTGGCTATAATTTCAGTTTCAAATACCTTCGTATGTATGGGTCCTATATGTATCACATGGATATCTCACTTCCATTAATTTCTGTGTTAAATAATAACTCTAATTAAAGGTGATAATTGACTAAAATGTAGTATAACGCCGGTGGTACTTCTTCTTCATGCCGACGGGAGCTGAACTTTCTGTGGAGGGAAATTAATTTCGGAGAAAAGACTCCCCAAATGGGTGGAGAGAAAAGACGACAAAATTCAGGTTCTTCAATTGGAAATATGGGTTTTTATTTCCGTTGATATAAGAGTCTCCTCTGGGCCGGTTCGTGGTCCACTTCGAGGTACGGAATTCTGTTTCATTTAGTTTTCTAAATGGGTTGGTCACTTTTCTGATCAAGGGTTCCTCCGTCCGGGTGAAAGAGCGTCCTACTTCGTCTCTGACCTGTCGCTCCGGATTCAAATCTAAAACTGCTCTGCCTCTAACCGGCTCTTTCCTCCCTCACCCCTGACGGCCAAGGGACCTCTTTGTGTGACCTGTCACTAACGGCTTCAGATCTCAACACCTTTCTATTTTCAAATCTGGACTCCTTTTAACGGCCCCCGGTAATACGATCTGTCCAGTTTATCACGTACGCAGTTTAATACACATTCTTAGCCCCGGTAATACGATATGGGCTTTTTTGTCACGTATACACGAACACAGAGTGCAATTTCGTTACAAAAACCTTAAACACCCAGTCGTTCCTAAAAGTGAGAGCAGTATAGAACTCTAGTAATAGGGCAAGTGCAGAATCACTAAATCGTAATTGATAGCTTTTAGCACGGGGCTCTTGAAATTGCGGGGTCCATAGCACATGCTACTTTTGCTACATAGTTAATCCGGCACTGGTGACAGGTGTGGGACACTCAGTGACGATTAAACTCACTACACATCTCGAGATGTGCTTGCTAACCATTGCCCCATGGTACCCACATTGATATTTACTAAACTCACCTTAGTCTCGCACAAGACCACAAGTGTAGGGCACTCAGTGACGATCGAACTCACTACAATAGTAGTGGTCTGTGGGATGAGATAGTAGCCAATAATCCCACGACAATTTTTACTTGCAAAATAATAATTTCTTTTATTTGCTACACAGTCAGATAATACGACAGATATGCCTGACATATCAGTAAGATTACTTTGTTTTGGTTTTGATTTCTGTGCAGTGGCAATGACATAAGTTTCAAATACCTTTGTATTTATGTGTCGTATACGCATCACATAGATATCACATTAATTACTGTATCAAAATAATCACTCCAATGAAAGGTGATAATTGACTAAAATCGCTAAACTTCAACACCCAGCCGTTCATTAAAATTGTCAGCAGTATAGTACTAAAGTAATAGCGCAAGTGCAGAATCACTGAATCGGGATTGATAGCTTAGAAGCATTTAGTGCGGGGCCCATTGCATGGATGCTACATAGCTAATCCGGTACTGGTGACAGGTAGTAATGGTTTGTATAATAATACCATCAGGAAAGAATACCTGGCTCGGCTCTCTTCTCCATCAAACATCGAGGTATGCCAGTGACAAGACCCGTGGCAAATTATCTGGTGATAGAATGCAGGGATATGTTTGTTTCATGCCTTTCTACCCGTGTGTAGTGGTTACAAGCAGCCGCAATCCTGTATTCGAACTCGCATCTCCGAGTTGATAACAGCTAATCCATCTCACATCTGTTAATACCAATAAAAACATACCATTAAAAGTCGTGTATGTTAGTCTGATTCACTCAAGGGAATATTGATATCTCGTTGGAGGCTACTTCTTTATTTCCAAGCCATACTGCTTACTTCACGGTCGTAGAATGCAAAAAACGACCTGAGCGTTGCAATAAAATAAAATGAAAGAAAACATAAGATGAAGCATTGTCATTAATAGTTGACTAGTTTTTCTCTCATCTTATTTTTATTACTTTTGTGTCGCAACGCTCGAGTCGTTTTTACATTCTATGATCTTTAATTAGTATAAAGAGACAGCCTCCAACAAGATTTGGACTCGCATCCAGCATCCTTGAAAGCCTGTCTGCTATATAGAGCTTAGTAACCACATCATACTTTCAGAAAGTGACAATGACTACTGATATTAGTTTTTTTTCTTATTCAGTTGCAAAATCGATATCAATCTTCACCCAGAACGTTTTTGCAATAATTTTGTGAATCTGCTTCTCTCAAATTGCCAAGCGTCTCCAATCTTTGAAAACTGCCTTAGGTAAATCTTTTCTTCAAAAAATGGAATGAGCAAAATGTATCTTACTTGTTAACATTAAATATTGCTATCCCCCCCTATCTCTCTCTC
>VCCN01005908.1:10724648-10735365 GCA_006491835.1 Architeuthis dux | reverse complement strand
AATAACTGATAGAAAAAAGAAAAAGAAAAAGCGGGAACGTTAAAAGAAAGAAAGATAGAAGGAAAGAAAGAATGAATGAATAACTGATAGAAAAAAGAAAAAGAAAAAGCGGGAACGTTAGAAGAAAGAAAAAAAGAAAGAAAAGAAAGAAAGCCTTCTTGCAAATTGAGCCATTGTGTTCATTCATTTTTAATGTTGCCGCGGGTTCAAGCATCGAGAAAACAATTTATAAATACAAGAAGAAAATAAACCAAACCCACGCCAAAGTGATAATTACTAGGCGAATGAATTTGGCATTTTCGGTAAATAATGACTGATTTAAATAGCAACAAATCTTCAGAATTTTCCCTTGGCAAATCTATCGAGTTGTTCTTCTAAAAAAAGTAAGGCGGGGTTCTAACTAAATATTGGCGTTAGAATTTATCACAAAGCAATACGAGTTCCAGACAAAGCTGCGTACCTTTTGAATGAAGTAGTAATTTAAAACAATATCGTTGATAACATTAATTACTGCGCTGACGGAAGAGCAGAGGAAGAAGGTCTCTAATTATGGAAGGAGGAAATTGTGCTGGTAATAATTGGAAGACATTAACTGTTGTAAATAGAAAGAGAGGGACAAGTGGGGAAGTTACTATTAATGATGGCAGTGGAAATATTATTGATATGTGTATAAAACGATCTGAAAGCAGTAATTTCAGTGGCATCCAAGACAAACATATAATCAAATAGATGAATAGACTAAGAGGTAGATAGTTATCATTCTATCCAATCACCCACTTAGATGGTTAACAAGGTAGGTGGAGTTAAACAGAACTAGATAGATAGATAGATAGATAGATAGATAGATAGATAGATAGATATGAACAGAATGATTTAGGTAGATAGATAGATATGAAGAGAATGAGATGTATATATAGATATGCGGAGAATGGAATGGAATGAAATAGATAGATAGATAGATAGATAGATAGATTGATATGCAAAGAAGGAGATAGATAGATAGATAGATAGATAGATAGATAGATAGATAGATAGATATGCAAAGAAGGAGATAGATAGATAGATAGATAGATAGATACGAAGCGAATGAGATAGATAGATAGATAGATAGATAGATAGATAGATAGATAGATAGATAGGTATGAACAGACTGAGATAGGCAGATAGATAGATAGATAGATAGATAGATAGATAGATAGATAGATAGATATAAATAGTGTGGAAAAAATAGTTTCCTACTCACCACTACTTACTCAAGTGAGATTCTCTACCCGAGACGAGTGTCAGGGAAAAACTAGGAATTACATGTATTGAACTTTTATAGGTCTCCGAAGCACCGGAACCAGAAATCCAGCCACTGCGCATGACAGGCGGGATATACGAATACTACTGTATTTAAACCCGGTCACATAAGATTATCGTTACTACGTCAACATCGGATTAGATTCGCAGACGTCAATATCGTCAACGTTGTTTCGATCGAGCGTTCATTACGCCCCCTCCCCACCCCGGACAGAGAGTGGTTTTTGTTACCATCCACTTCTGTGAAGTTACCAGACAAAGATCAGCGGAAGGTCTTCAAGTCAACAGACAAGGTAAGAGGATTTTACTTGATTCTTCCGTCCTGACCGCTTCCAGGGGAAACATTTCTTCCGTTGGAGTTCGTATCTCTTCCCCGCCCTCCCCTGTCGAGAATTATTTTCGACAATAGATAGATTTTCTGATTTTCTTATGGGGTAAATAAACCTGCTTTGAATAAAAAAAAAGGGTGTGTCGACAGAAGAGCTCCCAAAATTTATATTTTTACAAGTGGCGATGTTATCAGTATATGAAGATTACAGATTACTGGTGGAAGAGACTGTATGTTGATTATTGCCTTGCGGAACAAAGGGCCCACTGCAATGATATTTTGAACTAACTTTATCAATATTCTTATTTATCTGCCTTTTCACTAAAGCTAACTTTGACACAAGGCCATTTTTAATGTTGGGCGCTTCACACTTTTGTATGATGGGTGTTTCCAGTAATTGCCGAGTTTCATCGACTTTTGCCGCGAGCGACAGGGCGTGCCCCTGGTTCAACCCCTTTATTGCAATGGGGAGCTGCTCCCTGGGAGACAGGTGTCCGGGAACCAGGCCTCTAAAACTATTATTAACGGTTTCTGGCCACGAATAGTCAGAAACCGACTCTCAAAGAAATGACTCTTAAAAGTTTAATTAACGATGAATAATGAGCGATTTTTTGGACTAGTGTCTTTGTATTCATTGGTTATAATGTTTCAGTTGATCGTTTCTCTAACCTTCCTCCCCAAACAAACAAATAGGTTGGATGAGCTGGCACATATTATGCTGCTGTGAGGCCCCCACCTGCTGATCCGGAATGCACTGAGAGTTATTTGGCAGCCATGTTAAAATGGCTCAATAAAATAAAATAATGTTATGCCGAAAGACAATAAATCACTATATAAAAAAAGAAAAAGACAGTTATAACTCTCCTAGCTCAAAACCCACCCTATGCTATTTATTCTGCTAGTTCCTACGGAACGTCTATGGCCCCAATGGATATGAACCGTGTATTTATAGAATCATACCTTATTTGAAAATCATCACCATCTTGAACCCTTGGATCACATTTAATTTAAATATCTGGAAGGATTTCCCAAATGATAGGCGACTTATAGTAAGATAGAGAGAGAGATGGAAATCAGAACAGGATATCAAGACCCTACAATATTATTATTTCTTTTTTTGGAATTGTCAAAAACTAACTTGCTAAAAACAATTTCCTCCTTCCATAATTAGTACAGAGAAAACGTTTTATGAGGATATGTTGTGTGGTTCCTGAGTTATGCTGTCAATTCAGACAGACGGACATTTAGTGAACTATAGTCAGATAACAGGTAACCTATTCACTGTTGGGGGTTAGGGAATAACCCATGAAACAACCCTTTGTAAAAATAAACAACAAAAACGATGAAGGTATTAGTCTAAAAGAATCACCGAATAATATAAATTACCCATTTCAAGATTTCTAGCAAAATCCAATATTTCAAGATTTCTAGCAAAATCCAATATTTCTGCAACCACTGAAAGTTCGCGGCCTCTTAAGCTGTAAAATCGACCACCGTAGGCATTCCAAGTTGTGTTTCAATTTGTAAAAATAATTAGGTAAAAAAACGAACAAAAGAAAAAGAAAAACGGAAAGTATTTGCAATTACGCAACAAGCAGCGGTTTCGCTGCTGGCAAGGAGAAAAATGCAGGTATTAAATTGGTGCTTGAATTGCAAGCGCTAACCTTATTTTCCAAATTGGGTATCGCTATGGGTCTATTCGGAAGATTGCTGCATCAGCCGACTTCCGTGTATATATGAAAACTAGCAAGGAGACCCGGCGTTGCTCGGGGGAAAATTAACTGCAAATATAACACAGGGAAATATGTTCTGTAACGTATTTCTTCTTACGTAACAGAACAAATGAGAAAAATATTTTTATATTTATGAGCCTGAAGAGTTGAGACATCAACACTCGACAGGACGAACTGATATCACCAGTTTGAGATAGAGGATTCTGATAGGAAATCATATACCTTTCGCACACCATGGGGAATATATCGCATGGTAATGGGCATTAGTCCAGCTAGATTCAAAAGCGAATTCGAGAAATTGTCAGCAAATGTGAAGGGGCCATCCATATTAAAGATGATATATTGGTTCATGGTGTTGGGAAACAAGATGATATATGTTTGAAGAAAGTTCTTCTAACCTTAAAAGAACAGCACATAACCCTGCGTCCTGATAGATGTCATCTTGGCAAGGCTTAAGTAAAATGGTTTAGGAACATATACACAAAGGATGGTATCTCCCCTTGTATGAGGACAAAGAGAAATATGTCCCCTTCAGGAGATCGAGTGTTCGCTGGCAACGTCACTAAGCGGGCAACACGACTGTACATCGACTCTAGTCCTATTGGCACACCAGTAACGCTAGCTCAAGCTTATATAATTGATGGCGAATTGGCCGAGAGACCTGTGAATTATACTTCAAGAGCATCAACTCCAACATGAGCTGGTTATAGGCAAATCGAGAGGGTGAGTAATGGGATACTGACGGGCAAGATTGTGAACAGGACGTATACCCTAGCCACCCACGTTGAAGTAGTCAGTGATCATGAACCACTGATACCTATCTACAGTTCATCAAAGATACCCAGGCAACTTCGTGTGAACAGTCATCGCACTAAGCTTCTATCCTTTGACTATAATGTTGTGTATGGGGAAAACAACACCCTGTGATTATGGCTCCGCCTTCCGATCACAGACTCACTCAAAAGGAGATCGAAGAATGGTGCGTTGGTGAAGGAAAGGACATTCATGTCAATCGATTGATCGAAGAGTGCCATCCACAAGCCCTGACACTAGAGATGCTGCAGAAAGCCACAACAGCTGATAACGAGCTACAGAATATGGTATCCTGTTTAGCAACTTGGAACAAAAGGTTCTGCGAGGAACACCTTAAAGCATACCACGGGGTGTTCAATGAGCTTTCAGTCACCAACGGGCTTGTTATAAGAGGCCATCAGATTGTTATTCCATCTTCACTCCGAGTTGATGTTATCGGTTTGATCCACGAAGGGCTCCAATATGCTGACAAAACCCGGCAGCTATTGCGACAGTCATGTTGGTTTCCAAAGAAGAGTAAAGCTGTTTATGATTTCGTTGAGAGATGTGTAGGGTGTAATGCGGCTTCGACACACACTACACCTGTTCCCTTAGAGCCAAATCGTCTGTCTGACCATCCATGGCAAAAGCTCTATGCAGATTTTAAAGGTCCTATCGGTAGATTATTGACCAATGCTAAAAGTATCCGAAGGTAGATATTCTCATTTCAACCAACTTCAAGAAACTCAGACGTGTCCTGAACCGTATATTCGCCACGCATGGTATATCTGAAACTGTTTCCGGTGATAATGGTCTTCCGTACCCAAGTCACGATATGAAGGCATATGCTAAAGAGAAGGGATTTAAACTAACCCCTGTAAGTCACTGCGATCCGCAGTGTAATGGGTTTGCAGAAAATCTTGTGAATATCCTATGCAAAATGTTGCATACGTCAACCGTTGAAGGAAAAGTCCAAGCTGTAGAATTTCCTGCTCCAATATAGAGCCACACCTCAGTGTAGTATGGGTGTATCTCCTGCAGAAATGCTCTTCAACAGGAAGCACCAGACAAAACTAATGTTTAACACAGAGGAATCTGAAAAGATGCGGAAAGCCCGAGAACGTCATGGTGCACAGAAAACGAAACAAAACCAGTATTTTGACAAACGACACGGGGCGATAGTGTCCTGGTGCAGCAAAAGAAGACAACACTGAAACCTCCATATGATGAACATACATATAGAGTGACTGGTATCAAAGGAAACCAGGTCAATATGACACATGCAGACGGATCCACCAGGATTCGTGATAAAAACCAAATAAAGAAGCTAAACGAGCGACCAGTTCACCTGACACCTTCATGGCAATCGAAAATTACGACCCCGGGTACAGATTATTCATCATTCGGGATCGAGGATGTCATCGTCTCTACAGAGGGAGACGACCCAGTAGAAAATGAGGTCTCACAAAAAGGTGGCGATCAAGACCATAAAAACCAGCGAGTCACACAAAGTTGTGGTATCCAACTAGACTGGAACCCAGTAATGAATGATGATAATCTAGAAATTCGGAGAGAAAATAAAAAATAAATAAAAATGTCCAGGCACAATAATGATCAAGACATTCATTTTGTTGGTTTGCTGCAATTGTGATCCATTTCCTTATGGTGGCATGTTTATAGTATTAAGTATTATGTTCACGTTGCGATCCATTTCCTTATGGAAGAATTTATCAGATGAGGAAGTAGTAACGTGTTCATATTTTTATCTGAAATGTTTATGTTACGTATTGTGTTGCGTTATGTTTTATGTATTTCAGATAATAAAGAGTGGCTGTATACAGAAAGTGCGTTATTGTTACTACTATTTTACCGATAAATATTCTGATGCATCGAACAAAACAAATCATGTAGTCCTTTAGTTTGACAGGGCTTCTGTGTACATAAAAGTATTGCCTCTCTCACTGGGTGCCAGTATTGAAAGTCTTTGTTTAGAATCTCTGTCGGAAAATGTTTTTCAGGGTTGATCAACGCAGCAAAGTAGTCCCATAACATTATGGATCCAACACAATGCTTATAGTCCGGGGGCCAGCAGGGGCTACCGTGCACCCCCTCCCCCATCTACATTTAGGGTACCAAAAAGTTCCTTAATTTATAGGTATTTCAGGATTTTACAAGGAAATTTCAAGTATACTTTATAGGCAAAATTGTGGATTTAATTCATGAAGTAGATATATAGAAATATATATAGTTGGAAAGAGAATTTCCTCAGCTTTCCAACGGTGTATCCTGTCAATTTGTATATGTTGGTTGTAAGAGGTTAAAGCCCAAAAGGCGAAGCTAAGTATTCAGCATTTTACGAGAAAACTTCAAGTCCACTGTCCAAATTCTATCATTGCTGAAAAAGAACATAAAAAAGAATGATCGATCGTTGGCAAAGAGTACCTGGCCAAACAAGAAACGTTCTGGGTAAATATTCTGTGGACAGATGCTACCAAATATAACTTTTTTGGCAATGCACACCAGCAAGTTGCTTATTGATGACGAAATGAAGCTTATACTAAAAAAAACACCTTACCCAAAGTTAAGCATGGTGGAGGTTCCATAATGTTATGGGACTGCTTTGTTGCGTTGCACTACCCTGCTTTGCTGCCTCTGGTACTGGAGGCCTTGGCCGTATCAAAGCAATCATGAAAAGGATTACTAAGGGATTTTAGAGCAAAATGTGCTACCCAGTGTAAGAAAACTAGGTTTCATCCGATTGTTATGGGTGCTCCAGCACAATAATTCCGTAGGGATGAGGGGTGGAATCCCATGTCACCGTGACTAGAGACTTGAGTGAGGAGAATCCCAAATCCCTGTCACTAAGACAAATGCTACGAGGTCCGGGATAAAGGGGAGGGGTGGAGATCCCAAAAGCTTCTCAGGACGAATCCTGTGCATGCTAATAGTGATCGCCTCCCGACCAGCTGGCCAAGATATCCTGCGCAACTTCTCCCAGGACGATACACGAGCATGCCACAAGGACACCCCGAAGGGTCGTGGTTCTCTGAACTTCGAGGCCATGGCGGTTTCGAAGAACAGATACTACACTTTGATTTTAGCCAAAAGGCCGAGTGGTCAGAGTTTCCTTAGTTAGTGTGGTGGGTGTAAGATTTAAGATAGTTGGATTTATGTCTATCAGCCTTTAAGTGGATGGGTGCTTTATTTGTTTTTGTGTTCCATTTTGCCCCCTTCCCTCTTCCCATGAGTTGGTGCCCATGTGTGTACATACAGATGCATACATACACACTGGGCATACAGAAGTGATGTCACTCACTTAACCCTGCACTATTTTACGGACAAAGGTAGAGTCATGTCTTTCCCAAGGGTATTAGTGTGAAGTGAACACAAACTGTCTCAGCTGAAGTTTGAACTCGACACGCCGAGTCCATTCTCCGTACAGCTACCCGCTCGGTTACCCGTTCGGCCACCCGGACTTCATTGCCTGAATATGAATATAAAAACCCACTTACTTTCACTTATTATGACAATGCATGTAATGTGGCATTGTCGAGTTCTGTTCACTGGTTGCATGAAAAATACAAAAAATATTTCGCTTTTCATCTGGCGAAAAAGTAAAACGTACCAAATCTGGGCAATGAACAATAAATCAATTTGGGGCACAACCTTTTCAACTATTCTACGCATGCGCGGTTGGAGCTGGGCGGATCCTGAATAATTCGGTCTTTTGTTGTGATTGTCAATATTAAATTCTTTTTTTTGTCTTTTCATATTAGTGATTTTTAATCTTTCTTTTAGAGATCGACAACCAAAACTGTCACCAAAACTGTCAACATAGGTTTCTTCAGTTTTTAAGTTGGTCTGGCTGGCTTTCTGACTATGTATGTATCACGCGCACAGGCCGCACCAATGGAGCTAGAACGCTGAAAATTTAAACATTTAAAGTTTTTGTTTCTTGAAAATCTTTAGTGCGCGGGTACAATTTGAAATGTAAGTTTATGCTTAATTGGTCACTTGGTTTGTGTACGGCAGCATTCACGCTTGTTTTTTTGTTGCAAATTTGGACGTTTTTAGTGATCACTGCCCAACAAAAAGCGAGAGAAGTAACTTATTCATGATCACCCCTTTTTCCAATTTTTTTATTGATCATCACCAACACGGCATGCTACCAAATGACATTTATGCTCAATGAAGCCAAAGCTATAAACACCCTAGCGATACCTATAGTAACATACAGCTTCAACGCCATCAACTGGAAGCTGAATGACATCAAGAGACTGGACAGCAAGACAATGGAAATGCTTACCAAGGAGAAGATGCATCACCCGAAAGCAGATGTCGACAGGCTTTACCTACCAAGAGTTTCAGTGGGACGGGGCCTAGCTCAATTTGAACTTACGTTCAAGACCACCACTATCGTGTTAGATGCATACTTGTCAAACACAGATGATCCATTCCACCAAATAGTAAAGCACCCAGTCCATTAAGAAGGATACTGCACTCTTCAAGAAACAACTTGATGTCCCTGAAACCCTACCAATAGAAAAGGAGGCGACCACCATCTACGCCAAGCGAGTGAAGCAGAAGGAAAAACAACATGACCAACAACAACTGCAGACAATCTGTGAGGACAAGAAGATACATGGGAAGTACTCCAGAAGTGTGAAAGGGGCCGACGTAGACCAACAAAAGACACACCAGTGGCTGAGGAGCACCGGGCTGAAAGCAGAAACGGATGGCCTGATCATCGCTGAACAAGACCAAAGACTCGTAACCATATCCTATCACCATTGCATAATCACGGACCGAACAGACCCACAATGGAGGATCTGTAGAAAGTACGAGGAAACGGTCGACCACATCGTCTCAGGCGGCCCGGAACTGACAAAGACCGAGTACATCCACAGGCACAACAAGCACTGGAAGATCTGTAAGAAATACAGAATAAAAACACCCGAAAGATTGTATGAGCACCAACCGAACACTGAAAAACAACGAAGTCCCCATCCCGTGGGACAAACTGACAGGGAAATAAAAACAAATAGACCTGACATCGTTACCAAGGACAGAAAAGAGCCGCATGCTCATAGACATAGCAATACCATCTGAGAAAAACACCTCTGTGAAAGTTACGGAGAAATTGTCCAAATACAAAGACCTGGAGATCGAGATCAACAGGATGTGGGGTATGAAAACCAACATAACACCATTGGTCATCGGAGCTCAAGACTCGTGAAGAGGGGAACGGAAAAGTATACCAACCGTAACCCAGGTAACATCAACATCCATGTAGTCCAAAAGATCGCCCTACTCGGAACAGTCCACATACTACGGAAAGTAATGTCGATAAAATGAAAACTCTCCTATAGCTCCCCAGGACCATAGTTTGGACCCGGCTCTACTTAAAGAAGGAAAGAAAGGAACGGAAAGTAAAGTAAAGTAAAGTAAAGTAGACGACGACGACGACGACGACGACGACAACGACAACGACAACAACGACAACGACGACAAAAACAACAACAACAACAACAACTGAAAGAAAAATTTGGTGACACAGAACAGAAAAGAAAATTAAAAGTTCAGGAGGCGGAATAAAAATAGGAGAATGACATGAAGGAAAATGCCATCAGCAGCTTGAGCAGCATTATGTACTTCTTGGGTAGAGACACCATTGCTGTTAAGGGCTCAAAACCTCCAATATTAACGAATAATATCTCTATCTATTTACATTGAATCTGCAAATATGTAATTACATTAGCAAATATTTCACTGTTTGCATTAATTTCTATGATGTAAAAGAATATGATATTTCATGTAAAACAATCTAATATTTCGAGCAAGAATGACTCAAAAAGCAAAATAAATTGATTTGTAAAGAGTAAACGGCATACAAAATGAACCTCATTAGATTAACATCATAGTCGTTGCTTTTTCTTTTTTTATATTTTTTTCTTCAATCCATCAGATGTAATTTTATTTGCTTCGTGTGAGAATTCACGCTACAAATGCATTGTAATTAAGTTTTCAATAACAATTTTTTTTCTTCATTTTGCATAAGATATTGCACCTGCACGAATTCGTGTCCAAAGTATCAGAAAGTGATTGCATAAATATGTTCTATAGTGTGCTTACCAATCATCCAAGATTGTTGATGTCTTCAAGTTGAATGAATTCACTCGTGTGCAACTCTGAGACGAAGATGAAAGGCCAAGGTTATATTTAACAGTTAACTTGTGAAGTGTTTAAACTAAGCTAGTTAAGTTATTCATTTCTAGTTACACGGCGTACATTTCCAGGCCTTTTCGATTGAGACAGATCCTTATATGATAACATCGTCTTATTTTTGTTAATTCTTTCCTTTTACATCGGAAGAAGATTATAGATTTCTAAACTTGAAAAACTGAGTTCGAACCAGGTTGTTAGTTAGTTGATATGAACAAGCATTACGTGTTTAAAAGAAAACGTCATGTTATGGAATCCTAGAAATATTCCGACAAACTGCCGATTATGGTTCGAACAGCCGAGGTTGAAACAATCCACACATATAATATATATATATATA
>VCCN01005908.1:10660303-10675700 GCA_006491835.1 Architeuthis dux | reverse complement strand
GGTATTTATAAATGTAAGAATATAAAGAAACTATTGATTTAATTATAAAAGATGAAGATGACTCTGAAAAGGATTGTTGTAGATATTCAATATTTAATGAAAAAAGTTGTCTGTAATTTTGTAAATATTTTGCTGATGTTTGTTCATATCATTGTCTGAACATTTTGTATGGAAGTGACATTTTCTGACTTTCAATATAAGTTGATATATAAGTAAGATAAGAAAATAAATTACCAAACAAATAGAATCAAATGGAATGAATAGAATCAATTGGAAGAATATCACAGTGAGGCAGTGAATAGAGTGACATAGGGTGGGTAAAATAAACTATGAAAAAAACAAGTGTTTAGAAGACAGAAGGATCTAAGAGTCATGAATTGAGGGTGTGTACTTTGTATTTCATGATGTATAGCTTGTCACTCAGTAGAGTAATGATTTAGCTGACAACTTGGTATAGAAGTTGTTGTTAAATAGACAGGTCTGGTTAGTCACTCAATAGAATATGTGCCGTGTTGGGGAGATCAAGGAATAAGTTACTTCTCTTGCAATTTATTGGGAAATGATCACTAAATAATTTTTAAAAACAAGTGTGAAAATGCTGACGGACACAAACTTAGGGTTCAATTTAGCATAAACTTACATTGCAGATTGAACCCCCCCCCCCCACTAAAAACCTATTGGGGTGGGTGGGTGGTGGTAAACAAAACACTGTTTTTTCTAGACATAATAAGGAGTGAATGTTTAAATTTTCAGTCTTCTAGCTCCATTGGTGTGGCCTGTACACATGATAGATACATAGCCAGCCAGTAAAATTAATTCAGTTATTGTCAATTAATAAGTTAACAATTTAGTTAAGTACTCTCTACAATTGGATAGAATAAAAGGTTGTAGATTTAAAACCTTAAATGACTATGGACATAGGCAGCACATATCAACATGTCAACTGAATGTATTAGTCAGACAAGTGCAGAGTTCAACCCGATGTGGCTTCCGCTACTCAACAGGGACAAGGTATGGAAGCCCAAACATGAAATGGCAAGGATAAAGAAACACCCAAATCGTACGTTATAAGCGTTGCCTCCTTTGAAGTTAAAAACTTCTGTTTACCCCATCACATTCGGATATTACACCCGAGGAAGGCTGAAGAATGGATTGGGCGAAACGTCATGTTAACAACACAAACAACAAGAAAGAGTTCAATTGTCTGAAGAACTATTTGAAAGACTGTTGATAAGTAGAATATTTGATTAATTAATTTTTTTAAAGTTATGATTTAAAAAAAACAAAACTCCTGACACAGTTCCAAACCTTTCATGCACAAACTCCCCTGTCAAATCACATCTACTTGAACTTATCTGACTTCTTCAAATGTTTTTTTTAACATTTTCATTCATTAACCCATTAATTGCGGAAGGTGGCAAGTGTCTATGGTAAGATAAAACCTCTTTTCCATTGCAAGATAATCCATAGCAAGTAATACATTGCAAGATAAAAGCCCTGACTCACAGATAGAATTTAGTTGTTCTCAATCACCATAAAAAAATTTTTTATTGAGTTATCCATAGAAATACAATGACTGAAATTCCTGCCATCCACAGTTAATAATATAAAAAAAACAGTTTATCTACTAAGAAGACAGTTCATGGGACAATATATAGAAAATAGTGCATGATAAACAGTGTAAAAAAAAAAGTATTAGTATTCTGCTTTTTGCCTTTTTCTACAGATGGGAAGTAGGACCGGCCTTCTTCGCAAGGGGAATGTTTCAATGTGAGCAGGATCATGCTGACTCAAAGTATGAGAGAAAAAACAACAATGCAACAGGTTTTTTGGTCCGTTAGAATCAGATCTTTAATAAGACATAATACAAGAGAAAATGAGTGATAATAGATGTAGAGGGAAGGGAGTGTAATGCGAAAAAGGTGGGGATTTCACGTGGAGAAAAGACTCACAGATTAAGCGTGGCTAGCTCCAGCTAACAGAATGTTCATGATGCAGGGGAAGAAAACTTCTTCGACGAAGAGTCCTAGATTTGCTGTGTAGCTGACAGTTCATTGTGCTGATGAGTTCTGAGCGCCATGTGGTGAAGGAAAGTCTTGAAGTGAAGAGTTTTGTTGTTGGGTATATTTTCCCATCTGCCTAGAACCAACATGACTTACAAAACCAATTTGTATTCTAAGTGTCCATAGTTGGCGGGCTCTGGCAGTAAAAATAGTTGTCTGTTCGAGTTCTTGAGAGAGTGTTGGCTCGGGGTCACTGCCTGCTGACTGCTTAGCCCAAAAGGGCCCCATGTCTGGCAGGGAAAAAAGGTTCTTGATAGAAAGTTACTGCTAGTCACTGGCAGTTCAGTCCCAAAAAGGGGACAAAGCCCTATTTTTAGGTCTCTTGTCTGCAAGGCTGTTGACTTCGAAGAGTGTAGAAAAGGCATTTGAAGTGCGCGGCCCTTTTTTTAGGCGCTTCTCATTGGTTGAATTTCAACCAATGGCAAAGTGTTCAATTTTAACCCCTTTAATTTATTTTGGCGTAGGAACGAATTTTGTGGAAAGGGAGACATAATAATATTTCTAATAGCAGCATTCTTTTCTATTTGTTACATACTAATGTCTAGGTATGAACAAAATGAACAGAAATGAAAAAACATTTCAAACATGTAACCAACATCTGATTTAAAAAAATATAAGGTAGACAATGCAGTACACATATATTTGAGCTGAAAAAATAAAAAAAAAATTAAAATGCACGACAGCTGCGCTGTACAAAAAAAGGCATGTTATCGACAGCAGCTCCCATAATTTGAAATAGCAGTCAATTTACATAATTTACATAAAAAACAGAATAAAATATATTAAAAATACAGGCAGTAAATACTTTTTCATCATTTCACTATATTTAATTATTCATATTTGTTATAACAGTTTGATATAAGTTTCAGTCGAACCAAGACATAGAAAGAATAAAAAATATGCATTTCAAAAATATAAGATATCGAAATAAATCGATAAAATTGATAAAAAATATTTTTTTTATATAATATTGAATGAAGAATGTTTATTTTTTTAATTCGCCATTTAATAAATGGCGATCGAACATTTTTATTAAAATCGAATATGCTGATTTTTGCCAGAAATGTAACACGTGTCGATTTTACGCCGAAATGTTCGTCCATACTTACTAATATCAAAAGTAAAATTGCAAACATTCAAAATAAATTTAAAACATTTTTTCAAAATCTATTGATTGTTGATGGTCATATATAGTTAATAGATATATTGTTACTTTCTGAAAGATTGAGCGCAAATTGTATCATCTGTTAAATTAAATTCAGAGCTTTTCGCAGGAATGTATTTATTTTCAAATTGAAACTTACAACAGGTGCTTTTAAAAATCAAACAAATTTTTACAAGGGAGGTAACACATTTTGACTGGACAATTTTCTTTGTTAGATTTTCTCTAAATTCGTTTAATTACTTATCTGTTTTAATTACTTATTTAATTCCATAAATTTGCACTTTTTTAACGATAATTTTATTATTTATTTTATTCCTTTGAATCCAACTTTTATGTAATTGCTACCGATTGGCGCAGAAAATGATTTTTTTGGAAATAGACGCCATAATCAAAGGGAAGTCACTAACAAACATTTCTCTGAATTACTGTTTTTATTTCGTATACACGTATAAAACGTGTATTTCATGAAATAAAACACCAAAGGATAATTGAAAATCATTAAGTAAGAAAGTCATTTTTTAAAATTCACTTTTGATTATCGCTATCCGCGCCGCTTTTCTATACTTTCAAAAACAAATCTAGCCAGATACGAAACCAAAAGGTCCTGTCTCAGCATTTTATGAGACCGTACCGTGGGACTTCCAAACACGTGGAGTGAAATTTAGATATGGTTCCTGTTCCACAAAATATGGATAATCATTCAGAAAATGGCCCTGCAAAAGCCAAAAAAAGAAAAATACCTACCGGTGATTCTTCACATGAAGCTAAAAAGTCCTGCATCGATGATGACGACGACGAAATCTTTAATTCTACTCGTTTTAAATTTTTACTTAGGAATTGGCATACGGCTCGAGATGGTGAGTACTAAAAATATAAAAACTTTCTTCACCCCAACCACATCTCAGTTTTTCCTCTAGAAATTTACTGTTTAAAACCCGAAAAATGTTGTCAGATTTAAATTTTAGTTTGAACGTTGTTTTTGTATTTAAAGTTTTCTAATGTACACTGTTTAACCACCACAAACACACTTGAGTGTTTCTCTTTTTGACTCCGATAAAAATACTAGCCTCTGAGATGATTAAAATGTGTGTAGTAGAAGTGTTTATCTATTTTTGAAAAATACAAGATTTAAAAAAAAAGAAAATGTCTAGAAGTGTGCACAATAGTCTTATATGGGAGATATTTAGACACCACGTGTATTTTAACTTCAAATAACTTTTTTGTTAACCAATCATTGAGGAAGAAGATATTCGAAGATCGATTTAATTTAGGAAAATAATCGTTTTTTGATTGAAGTAAAATGAATGTCGAATGTTTTCTACAGTTTTAAGAAGAAGGGTCATGTTAATAAGGAGTTAAATCGTCCGATGAACTATTATTTGATGTCGAATCTGTTTGGCAGTATCATCCACGTATTTATTTCAAATGAAACTACTATCTAGAGCACGTAACAAAACACAAACGGGTGAATGTTTGTTAACATGTTTTATTTTTGTAAGAAAGAAAAAGGTCTGGGTTCCGGCCAACAATTGTGGGTGGGGTATGCTCGTACAGTATTCTTATCTAGGAGCATTACCTGTTTCATTTTTTTCCACCCATATCACACAGCTTAGAGTGTACTTAAGTGCTAATGAATGAGATTTCCACACTCATACCGGGAATCGAACCCGGAACCTTCTGCGTGTGAGTCAGACGTGCTGACCATTACACCAACCGAAGTCAGTTTAAATGAGACTCAAGAAATGTGGGTAATAATAATCAATTTAGAGATGTCATTCATTGATCACGTTTTCCATCTTGTGCAAACTGGTATTTTACATGTGTCTATTCCGTTTGAATTCATGCCTGCTCCAAACTCAGAAATCAGCCGCTCTTAAATAAAGGTATTCATTTCCATATTATTATACGATGATTGTTTTCTTAATGATTTTTAAACCTTCCCCAGAACAAATAAAAAGAAATAAGAGAATTCATGAAAGATAAACAGAAGTAAATACATAACTTATGTTGTTGTTATTGCTTTGAATAACATCAACATAAGGTTTTTTTGGGGGGTTTTTTTTGTGCGTCGTTTTTAACATCGAGTATGCGAAACTTTAGAATCGGGACCAACTTCCCCACATTGTATCTTTTTAGCACTTTTGTTTTCCTAGCCTGGTGAATAATAATAAAAGTACTGATATAAGCTGCTACCTTGTTCCCTGGAAATCATGAGTTCAATCAAAAGTCTTTTTAAAACTAATCTTATATTAAAAATAGACATCTACACAAAACAAAAAAAAATCCCCAAACATTTTCAAAGATTGTACTTTGCACAGTTTGCCATTCCTCCTTGTGACATTGTTATGAAAAATATTTCCACCTAATAAGTAGTATGATTGATTTCTCGCTGTTTTTTGTAAGTTTTTGTTATTTGCTTTTGTTGTTGTAGCTCTTGAAATGTTTGCGGATTATGCCAATCTATACCCGAATACTCCAGACAATATGGACATTGTGTCGGAGTACTGTGAACTTTCTGATGATGGAAATGAAATTCTGACTTTGCTTAATGCTCCAAGACTTCAAACTTCAAATGTAAGTTCACTTCAACCTTTTCTCGTGTCTTTTCCACAAAAAGGAAAATGGGCTCCTATTATCTCATTGGAAATCAGAAAAGGAAACTTTATAGAATAATTTTCAATTTATTAAGGCAACCTGTGTTGTCATTATTCAATGAACTAGCGCTTTAAGCAATATATGGTGGTGGAGTGAAAACATGTCAGACAAGCTGTAACAATTTTAGCCTGGTCGCCAAATAAACCTAGCATTTTCCTAATTGAATTTTACGCTTTTCTGTTAACTAATTCCGGATGGTTGCTTTTCGTCAATTGCTACTTCAATTGGTCTAATTGGGAGCAGTACTTGTTTGAATCAATCCTTTGATTCTCAGGAAGGAACTCCTAGTAGTGGACTCCCTTCCAATCCCACCATATACACAGCATCACCTTCTTTGGCTGAAGACCCATCTTTGGTATGGTTAGTGGTGGATCATTTTGCTCGTCTCATAATCTCTTGTATTCTATGTTGTAAATTATACACTTTTCATCGCCCATCACAATCTTTTTAAAAATGTAACATTTTTTTTGTGTCTAAGTATTGAATCGCGGATGTATAGCTGGAGATGGGGGGGGGGCTTGTCTCCTTGAGCGGCCGCCTCCAACTTTTAGTAAGATCTGTCAGTAGAAATGCAGTGGATATTATTTAATAAAGCTTGGCGGGGGTCGTTTTCCATTATCGCCCCCTCCCTCCCATCATCAGCTACATTTCTGTTGAAGTGCACACACAAATCTGTTACAGTAGGTTTTTTGTTCGCTTCTCTCGCATGGAAGCAACACATTAAAGTGACTTGCATAACTAAGCTGGTGCTAATGGTTTTCAACACTTGATTTGAATATTTTTAGTCTGTTGGCTCTGTCCCACATTGTGTAATGTTGATAGTTCTGAAGAAATATCTTGATTTGATTGCTATCAATCTCAACTGGTCTTCCCGACAGTGAACCATTGTTCAGTGAGAAATCTCCAGCACAAAACCTTTGGTATGTTTGATCATTCACAGGACCCTTTTTTTTTTTTTTTTTGCATATGTGTTGCATTTTTACCTTTCTTAAACAAAAAAAGCATAATATGCTGAAAATGTTGCTCATTTTCTTTCATCTTCAATGTTAGAATCAATAAACAAGACTGCCAATTTTGATAAATTTCACACTGATATAACCGTTATCACAATGCAATCAGTAGCCTTTTTCTATTTCTTTTTAGTTAAAACTAAACACTGCTAATGCCATTTAATTGCAAATATATCTAATCTAATATCTTTATGTTGTATGATATTAAAAAAAAAATTTTGTTTGCATTTTTCAGATAGTTGCCATATTTGACGCACTTCGGTGTATCCTTGTCAGAGTTGCTGATAATTTAGTTACTTATAAGAAGTTGGCTCACAACATTTCTCAAAAGCTGCTAAATGTCCACATGGAGAAAATGTATCAGATGCTGTCCAGTTCTCATATGAAGTCAAAGCCTATCAAGTCCACCCTTAAATTATTGACTGCCATTGTTGTCCTCAGTGAGAATTCAGCCCGGAATATCCTCAACAAATTCAATTTTGGCAACAGTGGCCTTCTAAAAAGCCTTTTGGAACGACGCAATGTATTGGTTAGTTGAAAAAAATTGTTGCTCTTTTTTTAATATTTATATTTATCATTTAATATATACATAATCTGGAATGCATTAATATGCATATATTTTTTCAAGTTTGTCTATTTGAGATTATATATATATATATAGTTATATATATTGTCACAACCACAGACAGTGCTGTTTCGTCGTTTTTACGACTCATCAGTGTGGCTACTGACTATATGTGCCTTGGTGCCCCGAGCGAGGATTGAAACCGGATGTCTGGGTCCGTCGTCCGATCTCTTACCCTCGCCCCAGTTACCGCGGCGGGTTGTAGATCATTATTTTAGGCATATATATATTATATATACTTTTATACAATATGAGGCATAAAACATTAAAAGAATATATGTGAAAGATATAAAAGTGTGTGTGTGTATATATATATATATATATACATACATACACTTTTGTACAATATGACTCATGCCTCATATTGTCTTGATATTTAAAATGTTTGACAAGAAAAGAAGCACTTGAGAAATTAACTGCCGATTCTTATTTTCCCAGTGTTGTCTTTTGTTTTTATCAGCCTCTTTTTACTTCCCCTCTTTTAGGATGAGCAAGATATCCGAACCTGTTTCCTCCATTTCTTGATGTCATTCTTGATGACTGGTAGTGACGCTATCATTCATGACTTAGTTTGTAATCATAGTAAGTACTTTCTTTTACTTTATCTGCTTTAATTTGAGTTGTAATTTCTCACTCGGAACATTTGGGCAAATGATCCACCAACTCAGTCCAAAAGAGACCTCTATGGATTCAGTTCTTAAAAAGTAACTTAGCTCTCTTGGTGCAGTGCCAGGGACAGGTTCTTTTTTAGATAACTATAACTGGCTGATAACATTAACCCATTTACTGCAGAAGGTGGCTAGTGTAATAGTTATCCATTGCAAGATAAAAGCCCTGACTCACAGATAGAATTGAGTTGCTATCAGTCACAATAAAACAATTTTTAATTGAGTTTGCCATATAAATACAATGATGGAAATTTCTGTCATGCGCTCTTAATGGATGATCAAAGGATATAAAGAATTAGAACAATTTAAATTCATTATGTCATTAAATCTTTTGTTATAAACAACTTTTACATAATAAAAAAATATAAATTATGGTTAATTTTGAATTCATTTTAAATAAAGATTTTGGGACCGACTGATTTTGATAACATTATCCGTGATTATAATAAAGGGTTTCCTCTGTGTATTGCTGTTATATTTTTTGTTTTCTGCATAATCCAAATGATTTTTCTTGTTTGTCTTCTCACCAGATGTGATTGCTATGATATTTACGGGATTGCGTGTTGATAAGTTATCAGTCATTGAATTGGTTATGCCACTCATTGTAGACAAGGTAAATCCTTTTAACGGTTTCATTTATTCTTGTTTCTTCTAATTTAATGTTTGTCTAAACAGTGGGCTTGGTGTGGATAAGTTCTGTGGTGCAACCAGTGGAAATTATAAGGTGTTTTTTTTTTTTTTATATATATATATTTTTTATACTTACCCAAATGGCAAATAACCAGAAAGGTATTCAATTAGTATATATATTCAGGTACGTAATATTAACACCTCTGCCTAAAAATGTATCACTGTAGCCTAGTTGCTTCATTTTTGTCACAATTCCCCCATTCTGTACACTTATCTCTCTGTCACCCTAGACTTTACTAACCCACTTACCCCACACTGACTCTTCAGGCAGTGATACAAAGTTTACATAGAGCACTAAATGGCTTGGCAAGATCAAAGGCCCCGACTCAGATGGGAACGGGTGTTACAGAACCAGTAGGAGAAAAAGGAGGTCATTTTTATTTAAAAAAGATTAAACTCTCACATTCCAAGCAAGCTTTTCCACAAACTCCTACAAAAGGTCATAATGTTATGTCACATCGGTGGCAAAAAATGTTTCCATTTCATGATGGATTATTGTAAATCGAGCACTCTCCATAACAAATGAAACTAGCATTCCAAATTATTAATCACCACCACCCATATATGCTGTGTTGGGGATGATCAATTAAAAAGTTGGGTTGTGATCACTAAAAAAATGTCTGAATTTAAAAAAAACAAGCTGGCATAAACTAGTGACCAATTTAGCATAAGCTTACATTGAAAATTGAATACCCCGCCCTTCCCTAAAACCCCATTTTGGAGGGGAATTTTCAAAAAGCATTTTCCTTGCTCATTGAGAGGTGCGTGCGTGCTTACACACACACGGGGTTGGGTGAAATCCAATACATATAAATGTGTAAACACATGAATAACCTAAACCTTTGGTAGCAGTGATTAAAAAGACAAATTTTTAAAAAAATGAAAAAACGCTGGCTACTGGCTCTATGCCATAAAATGTGACCAGGAGCACTGACAGTCGAGTGAAAAAGGAAGAATACCTAGCCACCATGTTTCTTTCTTGTTTGGTTGGGTCGGTCATCAAGGCTACAGTGATTCAATTCATTTTGTAAATTGCATATTATTATTATATATATATATATTTTATTTTTTCTCTCTCTCTCTCTTCAGGTTGTAAAAAATGAACTGATAACAAAAAGTGAGAAAGTCAAAGTGTTTTCATCTGAAGTTTTGTCTCATCTGGCCAGAGTTTACAACTGGCTTGGGCCAAAAGATTGGAGGAAAGTTCATCATAAAGTGCTTGAGGTAACATTGGAACATCTGTCTTTGTTGCATGAGTAGCATTTTATAATGGAGACTTGCTAGTGTGGCAGCCTTGGATTCATTTTTTGCTGGGTTGACAAATATTGAGTTGCTTTTCTTTAATTGCTAAAGTTAAATCTCTTTAAGACAACAAGTTTGTTGTTTGTTTTCTATTTCACAAGTTATTTGGACTTGTGTTCTCCTCAGTCCATTTCGGAGACTGGATTCATTGGCCTGCCTCCGGTACATTATTCATCAGTTTTTCTGTTATAGTTGGTTCATTATAGTTAATTCTAGATCAGAGCATTATAGATTCTTGCAAGTAGAGGCAATTCAGAATTACTCACAAAGAAAATTGGTTTCATCATTCCATACATCTTCCAAACTAGTCTGTTCATCTTTATTGTTTTTAACTGAGAACTATTTTTGGCTGTTAAGTCTTTCCATATCTGGCTTCAATGTAAGGCCAATTCTATGATTAAAAATAAACAATTATTCATTTTTGATTAATTTTTTATTCATCTTAATTCTGCTGCATTGCAACTCTGGTTGTTTTTACATTCTACAACCATTATGTAAGAAGTGGCTTCCAAGAACATTTGAACTCTCATCCCGTATCCTTGGAAGCCTGTATGATGTGGACACTGCCTTATCAATTAGACTACAGAAGCCAATTGCAGACATCATTAAAGTTTAGTCATATGGCTACACTTTTCCTTATCTGATTTATCCCATGCCATATTGTTTACACGTAATAGTCGCAAGTTTCATCAGAGGTTACTACTTTATTTCCAATCCATGCTGCTTATTTAATAGTCATAGAATGTAAAACCAATCTGAGCATTGTGATAAAAAGTAACAAAAATAAGGTAAACAAGCCTGGCTGCTCCAGAGTCAAACTCTGCTCCTACTTCTACATCATTGCATAATTCTACTATAAGTTTTGGAGGTGTGTAAGACTTGTCAGTTTAGCGCATATGCTAAAACAACAGGCTAGCGATCACAAGGTCATGAGTTCAAATCATGGTAGGGGCATGGGTATTTTACATATCGGTTTACTCACCTATTTTTGATGAGGATTGTTCTTGTTCTTGTTCCATAGGAAAGTAAAGTCGACTCTGAGTTTGTCCTGGAGTTTGCCAAAAGAAACTCGTCCAAAATGAATAGGTTTTACCATTGGTGTTCTTGTTGAGGAGATAACAAAGCTAATCTACTAAATAACTTCTTCTAAAGACCATTGGCTGCAACATATGCAGGAGGAAGGCTGAAGAACATATCTGAAGAAAAGATGGAGACTGTTAGGTGCATGCCTAACAGTCTCCATCATTAGGTGATGCCTAATAATTCTGCCCATCAATCTTTTGTCAACTTCCTCTGCCCTCAAATAACTCTTCCTGTAGTGGGTGTAAACCCTGCAGGTGATGGACCTCAGCTTGTCCTCAGACCTTACCACTATTACGGTCACTTGTCAAAGCAATATAATCTGCTGCATAATAGAATGACTTCACATCATCAATTTTTACTCAATGATATACTAACACTTACTATCTATAATGGATATTATAAAGCAACTAGCATTCCAAAGGAAATTATGAATCACTGCCACCCATATATTCTGTGTTGGGGTTGATCAATTAAAAGGTTGGAAAAGGGGGTGACCAATGAATAAGTTACTTCTCCTGCCTTTTGTTTGGCTGTGATCACTAAAAAAAACAAACAAGCAGACACAAACTAGTGACCAATTTAGCATAAACTTAAATTGCATATTGAACCCCCCACTAAAAACCCATTTAGTGGGTAATTTTCAAAAAACAAAACATTTTCCCTACTCATTGAGGTGCGTGTGTGTGTGTGTGTGTGCGCGCATGCCAAATTCTAAGTTTCTACTATGAATGGGTAGGGCTGGACGAAGTCCGGATATATAGATACATATAAATGTGAGAACACATGAATAACCTAAACCCAGCAATAAACCAGTGTTGTGGGTAGCAGTGATTAATTTTTATAATAGATATTATTATTATACAACGAGGTGTTGATGTAACCTGTGATATCATAGGTAGGAATTATTAAACGATTCAAAACTTTCACTCTTATCATTTTATATACAGCAAATGCTAAGATCGTATACAGAAAATAAGCAGATGCCAAAAGTACATTTAGCATGTGAACTGATATGAAAGTAATAATTCAAAAAGTTATCATTTCATACTTCTCTATACCCTCTGCTAGAGAAACATTAACTCTAGGAGGATGCCTACCAGGTAAAAAAGTTGACATTCTATTGTCTGCCACAAAATGAAAGAAAATCCCCATGGTAACATTAGATCATAAAAGTGGAATTTGATGATTTTATCCCCTTAATTTTGCAATTTTTGGGATAGTCTGAATGTTGTGCATTGAAAATCAGAGAAAGAGCTTTGTTAATGTCAGAAATGTATATAATCTGTGCTGTGTAGGTTCTTTTATGTCTTAACTACTGACATTTCATATCCACTCTTCTAGGTTTGTTTTGTTTGTGGCTTTTTCTTCCATATTGTTTGTAACTTATACTTTTTTTTTTTTTTTTTTTTTTTTTTTTTTTTTTAAACCTTCATCAGTTTCAAACGGTTGAAGAAAGTCCTGCCCTCGAGATGGTGCGTGAAACTGTTCACCGGTTGCTTTTGGAACTATGCACGTCACCTAAAAATGGCATCATCTTTTTTGATAAGACATTTGGCACCTCTGGACGGTAAATATTTTCTTTGAAATTTATTAACTCCTTCCTCCCTGAAAACACCTGCAGTTGGGATAAAAAAAAATGTCATATCTCCCTGACCATGACTGTACACGTGGTGAAAAAAAGAGTACAGTCGTGGTATATAGCATTTGTTAAATTGGCTCCGATTAGTCATATTAGTGGTCTCTAGGAGGTCCCTTAGAATCTCAACCAATCAAAATGAAGCTTATGAATCCATATGGGGACACCTTTAACCTAGTTCTGTCTTCTTTTATCTATAAACAGTAACAAAAAGGACGGGAATTTTGAATCTCTATCGCTACACATGGTTTTCTAAAAATGGATTCTAGTGACTTTAGTAATTCGCAATTTGAGGGATTTTCGCATGAAACTTTACAAACTGCTCAAAGAAAGTTTTTTACAACGGAATTCTATCAACATCTCTGATGTTGATAGAATAATTTTGATGAAGATTCGAGCGACTCCGAGGTAAAAAATTACGATCTTTTAAACAATGGAAGCAGTGATCACTCACTTGCATTGATGATTTTACGGACATTCCCATACCAGCTACAAAATTACCTGATACCGCTAAGCAGTTTATAGATAATAATTTATTAAATATTATTGAAAATAAACAAGTTTTTGGGGTTTTTTTTAAATGATAAAAATTGCTAAAAAAGATGAACTGAACTATAAAAAAAACGTTTTGTGGACCGATCGCTTGCAGAACGTAAATATTCAGCAGTTTACAGACATTCGTGGACCAGTTAGCTACAAAATTACCTGATACTGCTAAGCAGTTTATAGATGATAATTTATTAAATATTATTGAAAATAAACAAATTTTATTTTTTTTTTAATTACTAAAAAAAACACGTGCAAATTTAAATCATGCCAATCAATCGATAATATCTTATAATAACCTTTTGCTGATTTTATTTCACCGGACTTAGTACTGATACATTGGGAATAATCACTGAAAATTTAGTAAGTGTACATTTAATATTAAGAGATATAGCAATTTATTTACTGCCCATTGTATTTTTTTTGTCAGCAACAGGCTGTTAGATTAGTTTCAGGGAACAAGGCACATTGTTAGACAAAGGGAGTCAGGCAGGCAGGGAATTTATCAAATTTGTCTCTTAGGGAGGAAAGAGTTAAAAAAGTTTTTTTTTTGTTTTTGTTTTTTTGTTTTTTTTAGTTCATAATAACTAATATGTTGTCAACCTCATCCTAAAAAAACGGCAAATTGCAAGAAGGGTTATTTCAGAGTTTATCTTTTAGATCTGAAGAACATCTCTCTTTCTTTATTATATTTTGATATCAATAGCTTTTAGTTAAAGTAGGTCAATTTGTTACAAAGGTGTATTTTGATTGTTGGACATAGACCTTCCCCCAAGATCTGCCATGTTTTTAGCTCTCGAGTATCACAATGCCAATACATTCTGGACTTGTCTAAATCATCACATCATCTTTTTTTTGCTGGCCCAAATTTTGCATGTGATCTCGGGAGATCCACATTTTGAGTTGTGATGTCCAGCAGTTATCTTGTATTGTTGCAACATGGCCTGCCTGTTGCTATTTGAACTTCCTAATGACTTTCATGATATCTCTGACACCTGTTTGCTTTCTAATATATTGTGCTGTCTTGTGATCACTCCATGTGATATTTTAGTATCATTTTTTTCCTGTGCCTGTTAAATGGTTCTTAGTCATATAAGTGATATTATTAAATAATTTTTAAAATTATTACTTTTTTTTCAGTGACCAGAACCGTACTATACGTCTGTTCCTGCAAGATGTCCACGTGATGCCAGTTTTTGAGGACTCCTATTTGAAGGACCTCATTATGAAGATATTCCAGGTGTGTCCTGAACAAATGCAACCGTTTCTGATGCAGTTACAAAACTCCACAGCACCCCGGGCTTCTTTGAAATGGCTGCAGTGCATGGATTTCTTGGAAAAGGTAAGTTAATGCTTATGCTATGTGGATATTTTGTTTTTTATGTTTGTCTGCTTGGCATGTTGCTTTTTAGATGTTTGTCTGTTTGGCATGTTGGTTTCTATTTGCTCTTTTACTCAAAGGAGATGTTAAATTCAGAATTTCCACAAGGCTTGTATGTAGTCTTAATTATTCCCTTTGAAGTATTGTAATGAAAAACTGGCAAATTTTTGAGAGACAGACAAAATAATCCATGGCTTTAAGGTTTTTGTTCTATACGATTACACTTTGTTTTCAATAGATTTATAGATATAAGGGCATATTACAAAGAGTGCCTTGCCATAGCGTAGGAAACTTATTATTACTGTAGTGAGTTCAATCCTCATTAATTGGGCACCTTGTCGTTGAGTAGTGGTTAGCAAACTATTCTCCTAGATTATTATTATTAATGTCATGAGTTTGACCCTTTCTAGGTGCTCTGTATTTGTGGGTGATCACACTGGGAAATAAAGAACCTCTTTCTTAGAAGATCTTTCACACCTTAAGTTCCCCAAACCTCTGTGTAGAACCTTGTGTGTGTATGTATATATATATATCGCTCGGTGTGAGCGACTACTAAACGAGCGTCCCAAATCG
>VCCN01005908.1:10608861-10621563 GCA_006491835.1 Architeuthis dux | reverse complement strand
CAATTTCGAATAAGAATTACTTCACTGATAGACTACATGTGAGCCAACTTCTTCATAGCACTCCAGCCGAGTCAGGGTTGACGGGGCCTTTCAGACATCAGCTAGCATTTGGAGCACAACAATCTCTGATCCTTGCCTCGAGTTCATAAAGGTCTTTTGATCTTGTTGCATACACTTTGCTCTTGCTGTAGCCCCTCAAAAAGAAATCGCTAACCCTAACCCTTGCCAGGCTACGATTTTGCACATCAGTTCTAACGACAATGGCATAATATGACCTAGGAGACAAGATCGTTTTGAGTAGGACTCATTAGCTATAAATGATAAGTTTTTGCACAGATGATTAGATAAAAGCTGAAATACTTTAACACCGAGGTTCGTAAAGTGTGCGCCGCGGTACCCCCGGGGCGCTGCGCTTAACTCCCAGGGGCACCTCGAGATAGTCGAACATTTTACTAATTCCATGCAATCAAAATTCATGGTCATAATGATAAGAAGCGACATCTAACGGGCGCATCGCGAATCACTGTCTGTCCATCTAGTGTTGTTTCAACATTAGATTGCACTAGTCCGGCCGGTGAAATAATCCCACCCTGGAAATGAGGCCACAAGAAAAGATAACTCTCTTAATTGTCCGTTCCCCTGTTAGAAGCGCAGTTGCAAAAAATAAAATAAATTAATAAAAGATCCTTACATGCAACGTGTGAAAACTGTTAATTGTATGGACAGAGTGTTTCCCCTGTTAGAAGCGATTTCAAAATTTAAATAAAACATCATTTATTCTTGGGTTCCATGGGGCAAATAAAGGTTTATATTGTTTAAACCCAATTTGTCTAAACTATATGATAAGTACTAAATCAGAAGTTGTCAAGGATTTTGTGTAAAAACATTGGAAATTGCAGAATAAACTCTTAAGACTAAATAGTGAGCTGTCGTTATTGAGTTAACAAACCGAAAATAAGTGACATTTTTAATTTTAATAAAAATAAAAACTTGCGTAATATATTATTTTATAGTCAAAACCTTAGTGGAGTTATTAAGAAAACACATTGGGAAAACATCTGATGGAACTTTTCGCTTAGAGAAATTTACAGAATCGGTGATTTTTCAGAAGATTTACAGCATGAACATTTGAAATAAAAATGTTTCTATCGACAAATATTCAAACTTGAAATAGAAATGCCTGTATGGGCACCTCCGTATATACTTTACATTTGCATATACTTATTCAGCCGTAAAATAAAAAAAATGTCTCTATGGTCATCTACCAATACAATTTATATTGACAAATACTGAATCAGATTTAAAATACAATTTACATTGGCATATATTTATTCAATCTTAAAATAAAAATGTCTCTATGGGCACCTCCGTATACAATTTACATTGACAAATACTATTCAACTGTGAATAAAAATGTCTCTATTGGGTTTTTGCGCCCAACACCGCTAAGGAGATGAGTGTCTTGTTCCGGCAATTCGAGCCCTTTTCTGTCGGATCCGAAGCGGTTAATCCTAATGGGGGAGTGGAATGTCATTCTTGACACCGTGGCAGTATCTGGGTGGCAGGAGAGCTAGTGGGAGGACAAAGGGTGGCTACAGGAAGTTCAATGTCTCCTTATTGGAGAGGCAAGACTTCCGGAAGAAGCTAGAGGGGTTAATTCAGCGGGAACTAGTTGGAGCAGTTACCGGGTATAAGTGGTGGGGTAAGCTTAAGAACTTCATTAGATCGTTTACAGTCAAGTCTGCCCAGCGACTCGCTTTAGATAAGACGGAAGCGAAACTTGGCAGGGGGACTCCCTAACCATAGAACAATTGACTAACAATCCCTACCAGGCTAAGGGACACGACGGCAAGACCGGCCCTACGTGGAATAGGCCTCCCTGGTGGTGCTCGAGCCAGTACCTCATTAACTCTGTGTTCTCTAATCTGGCAGCTGGTTTGGAATGCACTATACCTCCGAGGCCTTCAAAACGGGATCGGCGGATATGTACCCGATGTGACAGTGGTATTGAAGAAACGGCTGAACACGCCTTCTTCTACTGACATAAGGTGCGCCCGCTATGCGACTATGTCAACGAGGTAACGGCTCACCTCGAGCCCGATCGACCAAGAATCGTCCTGGGTGTCGCGTAAGTGTGTGATAACACGTTACCCCCCCGCGACCGAGGAGAACTTTGTAGTGTTTCAGACACTGTTAGCCGTAGCAAGGATGGTGGTGTGGAAGAAGGAGACCTATGAGAACGAATCTTTTTCCTGCCACGATCTAGTCAACTTCTGCAAGCACCAGCTGAAGGTGAAGAGCAGATGTGGCAGAAAAAGATTGTATCGTATAGGTTTCAGCAAAAGGTGGGTGACTGCAGCGAGCCAATTTTGAGTTTTATTTCCAGCCGTAGCATGGTGTACACAGTCCTCAAGTTTCGATTACCGGAACCCGTCCCAAAATATGTTAATAGAATTATTAACTAGATGAATGATGGAAGCACCCGGCCATTTAATTTTACTTTTCCAAAGACCCATCTACAAGTGTTTTATCCTCATCCTACCCAACCAATCTTTCCTGGAAAAGAGACCCCCGCCCACGTCCAATCCCAAATCTGTTAACCTCCCCCGACCCCAATAGGATCAATCTCCTATTGGGGTCGGGGGAGGTTAATGTTTGTTTCTGGTTTTAAACCCAGAACACAGCGTGCGGTAGTCCATTAGTAAGGTATGGAGGGTCCCAGACTAACCTGCCCCCCGTTTTGTTCAGTTTCTTTCATTTTGGGGGATTTTTGCCTCCTTCCCCATCATTATCATCAAACAAAAATTGTACATATATATCTCTTCATGGGGATTTAAATAGCTTAACTCAACAGAGTAATTGTGAAAGGAAAGAGAAAGAAATTGACAGGTGAGGAACGAATTCTTATGGTGATATAAAGAATACATTTAGTTATTCAACATTAAAATAACAATGCCTCTATTGGCACCTCCGTATACAATCTACACTGAACGTTTAGTTATTCAACATTAAAATAAAAATGCCTCTATGGGCAGCTTCGTATATAATTTACATTGACAAAGACTTCCGCCTCCTCATCATCATCAGCTGGACAAAGGCCTTTCCCATCACCTCCCATGACGACCTATCTTTTGCTAACCTCGGCCAAGTCTTACCGGCAAAGCATTCTATCTCGTCCCTCTATCTTGTGTCTGGTCTTTTCCTACTTCTTTTACTGTCCTATGGGCACCAATCGGTTAGTCTTTTCCCCCATCTATTGTCATCTTTTCTTACTATGTGGCCAGCCCATCTACATTTCTGCTGCTTAATTATGTGTATGATATCCTTCACCCTAGTCCTCACTCTGATCCATGTTGATCGTATTCTATCGCTTAGAGACAAATACTTATTCAACCGTAAAATATAAATGTCACTTTGGGCAACTCCGTATACAATTTACATTGACAAATACTTAGTCAACCTTAAAATAAAAATATCTCTATGGGCATCTCCGTATACAATTTACACTGGACATTTAGTTATTCAACATTAAAATAAAACAAATGCCTCTATTGGCATCTCCGTATACAATTTACGCTGAGCATTTAGTTATTCAACATTAAAATAAGGTTCCTCCATTGGAATCTCCGTATACAATTTACAATGAACATTTAGTTATTCAACATTAAAATAAAAAATGCCTCTATTGGCATCTCCGTATACAATCTACACTAGACATTTAGTTATTCAACATTAAAATAAAAATATCTCTATGGGCAGCTTCGTATATAATTTACATTGACAAATACTCCCACCTCCTCATCATCATCAGCTGGACAAAGGCCTTTCCCATCACCCCTAATGACGACCCATCTTTTGCTAACCTCGGCCAAGTCTTACCGGCAAACCTTTCTATCTTGTGTCTGGTCATTTCCTACTTCTTTTACTGTCCTATGGGCACCAATCGGTTAGTTTTTTCCCCCATCGATTGTCATCTTTTCTTACTATGTGGCCAGCCCATCTACATTTCTGCTGCTTAATTATGTGTATGATATCCTTCACCCTAGTCCTCTCTCTGATCCATGTTGATCGTATTCTATCGCTTAGAGACAAATACTTATTCAACCGTAAAATAAAAATGTCATTTTGGGCAACTCCGTATACAATTTACATTGACAAATACTTAGTCAACCATAAAATTAAAATATCTCCGTATATGTAGAATAATGCCGGTATTTTCTCTGCCGCCGATGTGTGATAGACATCTCGTCGTTGGTTTGTACATTTACGGGAGCGAACATTCTGTGGAGGGAAATATAACCGTTTGTCCATACCAGAGAAAAGGTTCCCCCACGTGTTTGGATGGAAAGACGACAAAATTCATTATTTTCAATTGAATATTTAGGTTCGTTGTATTCCTGTTAATATCTTCGATTCCGGGCTGGTTTGCGTTTCACTTTGAGGCACTGATTTCTTCTCCAGTTAAAATGTCTAAAGTAGTTGTTAAATTACCGAAGGACTTGTAGTGATGGTAGCAGTCCAAAAATCAAGTCGCCTGGTTTCCTCTTCCTACTCGCCGCCCCCCTTCTTCACTCTGTCGGGTGAAGATGGAAGCTCCTTGCTTGTTGACCTGTTGCTACATTTTGTCCGACGCTAACTGACCCTGAACACCCGCCGATTTGAAATCGACGTCCTAAAAAGAACCCGGCGAGCCGATTGGTCAGACGTATTCCGTTTGTTCTTACATCGTCGGCCGTTTGACGTCTTTTCTCGCGCCTCGAATTTGATAAGGCGTTTTGGTCACGTATCTACCAAAACGTGCGAACACACGGTTAGGTTAGAACGCGAGGATCGAACGATCGTCCTTTCGATAAATCGGAAATGCGAGCTTATCACGAGCATACAGTAAACACTGTATTCACGAATAAACCATTGCTTTATTGTTATTTACCGAGTAGCAGTCTGCAACTGCGACTGCTGCCAAATTCATCATCATCAGCGCCCGACCGTACAGACGCTTCCTCCCCTTTCCGGGGGCGTAGACTACGAACCCGGAAGAAGTCTCCCTTGAATGAATCGGCTGGCGGCTCGCCAGTTCTCTCACACCTAATCGAAGCCAATTCGAAGGTGAGATCTAACCACGGCCCGCCACATTTGGACACGCAACGAAAGATCGAACGTTACATTGTTGATAACAACACCCAACAACTCCAGGAAACAACACAACTCAACACCGGTCGCCGTGCGAAACTTCCGACAGGAGGCCAACAGCAACAAGAACAAAAATACTCTGTTTTACAAAAACACCTCCTGAACTATACGAACTTCCATAAGTAGCAATCAACCTTATTTTCACACACACATTAACCGAACTGTTTTGCATGAAACAAGCTGACAAACGCACTGCATTACGCCTTTGCTTTGTTTGTTTTTTGGTAGTTCAATAAGTACCACTTTATATGTCCTTCGATTCTCCCATCACGACACCGACACAAACATTTATAATAAATAGTTAATAATATAGTAATAATTATTACACTCGAAAACCTTAAGATGGCTGACAAAATTGACATAGTGCTACAAGTTAGTATCAGACCCCCAGAATTTATGGAAACGGCACCAGATTAGTGGGATGAGGTGATGGAAGCCCAATTTCAGATGAGGAATGTTAGTGGGCCCGTCACTAAGTTCTACTCGATTATTGCTACTTTGCCCCGCAGGTAGTTGCAAAGATACCTGTGACGGTGCTTCATTCCCAGAATTATGAAGAAGTAAAACGCACAGTCATATCGGCTTACGAAAAGACAAAGCCCGAGGTGCTGGAGAAGTTAATGAGGACGGCGACAATTACTGGGTGACCCTCCGTTTATTTACAGGTGATGCTATCTATAGCCAACCGCGTCGGTGTAAGTGACGAGATTGTCCTACACAAAGCTTTGCAAGCATTGCCCTCTTCTATAGCACCGGTAGTCGCGTCGCAAAAAGATTTGGACCCCGTTCAATTAGGAAAGCTGGCCGATGAGCTGATGCCTTTCTTAGAGAAACTCTCAACAGCTTTCGCTGTTACTCAAGCACAGGCACCATCATATATATATGATAAAACCAAGCAATACCCACAGCGGTCAAGCAGTAGCGATACAATTCCCATAAGCCTCCGACCGTTTAGACAGAACCAAAAACAACAGATATGCAGAGCCCACATTTATTTCGCCGATTCGGCAAGAACATGCCTACCTTGGTGAAAATGGCCCAAGAACCAGGGTAATCCGCAAATATTGTCTAATGCCAGATCTCTGAGTGTGAATATGTTTGTGTTTCTCTGTATGTATCCACTTTTTATATCTTTGGATAAATATAAAATCAATAACTCAAAATAAATTTACTAAAGATCTCCTCAAACTTTACTGATTTTTGTAGGTATGTGTGTATATGTCTGAGTGATTACCTATGTGTATCACAGTATTTGCATGTGCCTATGTCTGGGTATACCTACTGGGTATACCTGCGTGTGTTGGTGGGGTTTGGTGCATATGTCTGTGTGTGGCTTGTGAAATTAATTCATTAAAACGCTAATATGACCAAAAGTTACTATTGAAAAGATACTTGCGTTGGATGGGTCGTTTAAATCTGAACATTTGTCAAGTTTATTATATCATCATTTAAACATTCGGAAAAAGTGTACAAACCTACCCCACCGGTTGAGATAGTTGATACAATCTGATTGGGAAAGTTCTCTTGCTAGTAGGTACAGATATGATTAATAATTTGTTATAATTGAGAAATATAACATTTTAAACCAGACAGAAGAATGTATTTGAGTAAAAAGTAATTAGACCCCACCTCTAAAACCTTCAAACATTTCTTTTCTCAAAACGTTTTACTTTAAAACATCCCCCTAGATCCGTTGAATATGCATAGCGAATTTGGTTGAGCTGCGCCAATGTTTAAGGGGGCCCCGTGACAGACAGATCTACTTGTTTTATAATAAATAACATCGTGCAACGCGAATTTTGTTATGCTTATGTGCAAAAAGTATAGAAACTGGCTATTATTCCCTTCAAAATTTGCTTTTGTGACCAGGACAGTGATATTCATATGTAATTGTTTTTCTTATCCCAGCTAGCGAAGTGAAGCTTGGGTATTGTTCTAAACCCATACCTTTCTATAGGTTGTTGACGCCCGTTGCAAGTCTATGCACACCTAAATCTAAACCTGCAATAAATATAATACAACCCAATGGATAACATAGGTTACAGATAAACACAAGATTACACCTATTTTGTTAAGATCATAAAAACTGAATACATTTAATGACCATTCGACTACTGTAGTCAAACGTTATTTCCAGTGTTGCCAATTTAGATGTTTTTCCTCTAAATCTAGCTGTTTTTGGTCGCGTCTAGATGTCATTTCCTAGATTGTCGATATATATCTGGAGAATCTAGATTTTTCTAGATGTTTTTTTTAGTAAGTTACAAGATCACAACTACTCCAGGCGACTTAAACTACGTGGATTTAACAGCGACATACCACCACTAATAATAATAATAATAATAATAATAATAATATTGCAGGCCCACAAATAAAGGTCTCATGTATTGAAAAAGTACAAAAACAGGAAATTAATTGCGAAAAATTGAGAAAAAAAACTAATAAAAAAGCATATCCATAAATAATTTTCATATTACGTCTAATTTGCATGTTTTAAAATGTTTTGTATGTTTGCAGTTCTTATCCAATTAATGCATTTTTTTTCAACTGTCACCAAAAGTTTTTCCAAAATTAACGGAGGTTTTATGAAAGAATTTACAATGTAACTGTAATCGTAAACTGGACCATTAATTTGTGTCCATTGTATGGAAGGGTGGTTTCGAAATATTCGGCTACTGCCCCTGTGAAGGTTGTTATCAAGGCCCCCGCAAATTTCCGGGCGGATCCCCGCACTCCCCCTCCCCCCAAAAAACCTTAATGAAAGCACAACAAATTAATAGACATTTTACAAACACGGAAGTTAACGAAATGAACAAGAGGAAGTAACCGAATACTTCGAAGCCTCACTTGCGTGCAGTAGAGTTACATTGTAAATAGAGCCTCTTGCTACAACCTTAACAAATTGATTTTTCTAAAATCTGACCACTTCCTGGAGGGTTCTAGGGTCTAATCTAACTACAATTGATGAAATATCATGACAAGGCTGTTCCACACACCATGTAGTCCGGCTACGTCCAAACGTCCATCTTTCGAACTACTGTAACTGACCTTTTTCAGCTTCAGACTTGTAAGGGACGTGTAATGAATGAATGTCAGTTATAGGAGATTAAAAGCACCAGAAATTACAGGCGAAAAATGTGCTTTTCGATTTTTCTCATCTAGTTTAACTAAAATGAATCTAATTCATGAAGTTTTAATATAGTAATTTAGGTGATTGTTTCGTGTATTATTTTGCATTCTTTTGTTTCGTATCTTCATAACTTTACACCATTGTCGAAATTGACTACGGATGCACAAACAGCCAAATATATTATAGTGTCTGTATAAAGCAACAGACAGTAAAAGCTCTTTCGACACAATATAGGGAAGGTGGGCCTGATTATAAATTGTAAAGTGTTACAAATATGATTGCGTTTGAGTATGCGCAGGTCATTTGCTACCTCATGAAATACATGTTCAAGGACGAACCCGACAGTGCACTCAGCAATGCAGTTGTATTAAATGCTCCAGGGGGGGGGGGGAATCTGACGGAAAATATTTTTGAAACTAGGTGAGCTACACTTGGGGTATGCAGTTGATTGTCTTAAACCATATTAAATGCCATGTCTTGCCAGAAGAATGTCACTTGGCAACTTACAAACACCAGTTCAACTGCTCGTCTACTTAATTGTTATTGATTACTACTGCCATCTGCCTATATTTATGTCATCTACTACTACTACTACTACTACTACTACTACTTTAACTGGCTTTTTCAGCTTCAGACTTGTAAGGGAGGTGTAATGAATGAATGTCAGTTATAGTGAAGTCTGAGTCTTCTTTGCTCCCATTCAAACATAAGCACCCTCTTCCATTCTTACCCTTGTAAGAACGGGTGGATGGGAAAGTAGAAGAGAAAGGATGACATATATAAGGAACATTTTTAATTTTATTGCCGTAAGTATATGATACTATGCTTTAGTTCCAGTTGACAGCAATTGACTCCTGGCCTTCTTTACGCAAACATCAAAAGAGGAAAGGAGTAATAAAACTAAGGAAAACATGTCTGGTTAGTCACTCAATAGAAACTGTCACGCGACCAATGTCGTTTGACAGCATGCAGTGTTGGGGGTGATTAATTAAAAATTGGAAAAGTGTTGATCAATGAATAATTTACTTCTCTCGCCTTTTCCTTTGCATTGATCTCTAACAAAACACTGATTTTCAACAAAAAAACGTGAATGCTTCTGGACACAAAATAAGGGATCAATTCAGAAAAACCTTACATTTTAAACTGGACACCCCACTAAAAACCTATTATGTGGGTGAATTTAAAAAAAAGATGTTTTTCTAGACATAACAAGGAGTAAATGTTGAAATAGTCAGCCCTCTAGCTCCATTGGTGCGGCCTGTGCGCATCATACATAGTCAGACAGACAGACTAACTGAAATAAACCTATGTTGACAGTTTTATTGACAGTTTTGCTTGAAGGTTTCAAATAAAAAGAAAACGATAAAACATTGTATTCGTGTGAGAAAGCATCAGAGAAGAAATTAATAATAACACAGAAAGCATCATATGTAGAAACCAGCAGAATAAAGTATAGAATATTATAAACCGTCAAGCAAAGCTATCACCAATGACTTTCAATATTTACTCCTTATTATGTCTAGAAAAACACTTTTTTGTTTTTGGAAAATGTTTTTAGTTGGAGAGTTCTATTTGCAATGTAAGATTATGCTAAATTGATCCCTTAATTTGTATCTATTCACGCTTGTTTCTAGAAAATTCAGGCCTGTTTAGGGGTCACTGCCCAACAAAAGGCGAGTGAAGTAACGTATTCATTGATCATCCCTTTTTCCAATGTGTTAATTGATCACCCCCAACATGGCATGTTGCCAAAAGACATTGGCCATGTGATGGTTTCTACTAGTATTGAGTGACTAACCAGACCTGTATAGGACATTTTCAAGTTTTGTACATGAAAAGTTTGTAAAGGTACATATCCACTTTACTTATCATATTTATTCTTAGGAATTCAGGTATCCAAATGGATTTTGACATTCACTTTGCTTGTTGTTGCTTTCTTGGAATTCAGGATCTGCCGAATGGCCATACCTCCCCATTATACTGAAAGATTTTGCCTTTTTACTTACATCTGAAATGTTCAAATGATCACCCTTTTGATGAGAATTTGGCAGAACACTGCTTAACCTAAACTGGTTTTTCAATGTACATAGACTGTAAAATGCTTACAGGTGTGACTCACTTGTTGGGTACAGGGCAACATTTTCTCTACAGAGCCAAGACAGAATCACTTATTGCTACACATCTATCTACAAGCAGACAAATATACCTTTAAAAGGGAACCAGACCCTTCCAACTTGCAATCAGTCTATCAAAAAAAGAAGTTATACATCTTTATCTCACATTGGACTCTTCACTATACCGAGGCCGGCACAAGCCTTGATGGGGCCCTAAGCTGAATTTGATTTGGGAGCAGGGTTGTTGGGGCAACACAGATGATTTCATCATGGGCGTGTCAAAGGCGAGATAACCTAATGAAGGCCATCCCTCCTCACACTAGATAACTCTTTCAAGATTGAACAAACAGTATTTAACTTACTTTTCTCAATGGTTGGAATTTTCTGAAATACGTCCAATGATAACCCATAAAAAGGGTCATGTGACCAAAAGTCCTAGGTACAGCGTGGAAATCCCTGCTTACTCCCTATTCTCTCACCGGAAGCCGAAGGGAGTGCTTCGGCTGGGGCTTGCCCGGGCAGTGTCGGCAGATGCTGGCACCTCGTGTGTCAGGCCTATGGACCAACACACTCAAATGACTTCCAACCTTTCTCTACAGAATTCAACAAAGAAATGAAATTCAGCTCTTCACGAACTTTCAAAATACTAAAAACACATACACACTTGTTAATCCGAATTGTTTCTAAGTGTACGTTTTCCCACGAAGTACACTTTACTCGGAATTCAACTTTACCCCCACAGTTAATAACAGTGTGAATATTTGGAAACCAATTGTTGTTTCACTTGTTTTTTCTATTCACTTTCACTAACTGGGGCGTTCTAATCGTGGTTAATTCAAAAGAATCCCAACAAGGTTTCAGCGTCCCTAGGTTGTAAGTTCCATTTATGTAACAAATCGGAACATGTATTCCCTGTAAGTTAAATACTGCTTTTTGAAAGTTCACTTTACAACATATTTGTATTGGAACGCTACGTTTGGTTAGCAGGGGAGACCTGTATTTGAATTTAAAGTGCACAAAATATATATAATACATACGTTCATAAATCTGTAAGACTTGTCAGTTTGGTTCAGTTGATAAGAGGGCTGCCTACCAATCACTAGGTTGTGATTTCTAATCAAGGTGAGGTAATGTTATTTTATATATGTATGTTTGGTTTAACGTAACGGGATAGACGAACAGTTAAGAGTTTATCTCCCTATATTTGGTGAGGAATGTTTTTGTTACGGGGAGAGAACACTTAAGATTAATCTTGTTTTCCAACTTTATTATCAATTTCAAAAGTAAACCCCTTGTTGATCTCATCGTGCTATCTTATATTGAAATGTTGTTGTGTCTTTTGCCCTGGTTGCATTATCTATTGTACACCTTGATAACACACGGTGTACAATCACAAAGTGTGTCAAGAACTCCTATTGAATACATCCAGGCCTAGTTGGTGTTGACCTTACCCCCCTCTCGTAGCAAAACTTAAAAAAGGCTGAATTCTCTAGAAACAACCGTGAATGCACACAGATTAAGTGATCAATGTAGAATGAATTTACATTGCAAATTGAATCCACTAACTCAAAACCTATTCAGCAGCGAAATTTTAAAAAGGAAATTTCCTAGACATAATAAAGAGTAAATGTTGAAAATTTCAGCCATCTAGCTCCATTTGTGCAGCCTGTATGCATGATACATACATACATGATTAGCTTGCCAGAGCGACTTGAAAACTGAAGAAACCTATGTTGACAGTTTTGGTTGATGGTTTATAATATCCTATATATTATTCTACTGGTTTGTACATACGATGCTTTCTGATTATTATTCATTTCTTCTCTGATGTCTCCTCACTCCAATAAAATTTGTTTTATCATTTTATTTTTATTTGAAACCATCAAACAAAACTGACAACGTTGTAGAAAAAAACATTTTTTGTTGTTCTTTTGTTTGTTTTTTAAATGGGAAATTAAATTCAAAATTTAAGTTTTTGCTAAATTGATCCCTTGGTTTGTGTCCAGAGGTATTCATACTTGTTTTTGAAAATACAGTGTTTTTTCTTAAAAATCAATGCTAAAGAAAAAGCAAGAGAAGTAACTGTTTTCCAATTTTTTAATTAATCACACCAAACACTGCATGCTGACAACCGTCACATTACCAACATCTTTGGCAGAATGCCGTGTTGGGGGTGATCAATTAAAAAATTGTAAGAATGTGTGATCAATAAAAAGGCTACTTCTCTCGCCGTTTGTTGGGCTGTGATCACTAAAAAAGTCTGAATTT
>VCCN01005908.1:10569013-10579595 GCA_006491835.1 Architeuthis dux | reverse complement strand
CTAATGGGCACAGCTCACATACTCAGAAAAAACTCTCTCAATGCAATAGTTAAACCCTTTTTCTATCTTTTCTCACATGAACTCTGTATTTGTTAAGATTGTCTCTCCCCCCTCCCCCTTCTCTTTTATAGTGTTTCAATTATGTTCGCGTGTTTTTGGTGGAAGGCAACCGAATGATATACGAAAAAGTAGGAAAAAAAACAAAAGAAGTTCTGTTGCTACTGAGTTTTGAGTTCGTTTTAATTTACTTATGAGACATGAATCATGATGAGTTTAAAGCCACAGAAAATAAATAATGTATCAATGAATAGACAAACATTATATTGTCCTTCATTAATGTATATTTTTGTAGATTCAGATATGTCTTTTTAAGTTACTCAGGATCATGCAGTTTAAATAAATAATTAGACTTACTTTTAACAAATATTGTGTGCTAGAATTATGCAAATAAGACTGCAATGCTCTAATCCTGAATGTGAGAAATATAGTAGTTTGTTATTTCTTTTACAAACTCCTTAGAGAATAACTGTTTTAAAGTCTTGCCATGAATGTTGCTGCACAAAAGTTATGCTAGGAGATTTTAGAAAAGGAAAACAATTAAATATAAATTTAGAAAATGTCCTGGATTATTAAAAGCATTTCATTGAAATGTCTATTTGCATTTGTATGATAATTATATCTGGTTGTATGGACGGAGAATACGGAGAATTCTAATTCTAACAAAGTCCTTTGTTCGCCATAAATAAATTTGAATTTTTAATTCCAATCAAACACATGTCTTCCAAAAGATCTCTGTGCTGGTGACATTCCTATTGGCTTTGACGGTGTGTTTAGGTATTCCAAAATTGCAAGATGAGGGTCGCTATCTTTATCACTGCACTTTTTCATTATACCTTCGACTTGTTTTACAGCTGACTCTGCCATTCCATTTGAATTTGGCATGTCTGGTGATGTAGGATTCCATTTGAATCCGTACTTGGAGGCTAGCTTCTTCATCGTTTCATTGTTAAATGCAGGTGCTCCGCCAGTCACAACTTCCTATGCTATGCCATATCTCATGAAATGCTTCTTTAGCGGTCTGACTGTCCAATATTTATGTTGTCCCGGGAAGCTGATCTACCAGCGCATAGTTAGAAAAATAGTCAACACAAATCAAATATTTTCTTTGCGCAATTGTCATGATATCCAGACTTATATTCTGGAATGGTTATTCAGGTACAGGTATTGGAATCATCGTTTCTTTGCAATTCCTTCGCAGCTCCATATTCTTGAAATTCGTTAGCAATAACTTTTTGATTAGGGTAATCAAATCTTGCAAAATCTCATAATTGCTTGTAGCATCAAGTAAATTGTCCCTAGTTTGATCACTGATAGCAAGAAATTCAAGCAGATTCATATCATTGAACTGGAATTGAAATTTGTCATCCTTCACTGGAGCTCGTGACAAAGTATCTGCAATTATCACTTCCTTGCCCTTCTTGTATATGATCTCGTAGTCAAATTTCTGAATGGAAAGCATCATTCTTAGCAATCTCTTTGATGTTTCGCTTAAAGGCTCTTTGTTTATTGCTTCCAGAGGCTTGTGATCCGATTCCACTGTTACATGTCTTCTATGACAGGAGTCACTGAATGTATGCAATCCAAAGACAGTGGCTTTCATTTCCTTCTCAATGGGGGCATAATTAATTTCGCAGTTATCCCAAACACGTGAAGCAAATAAGACTGGTGCACTGACTATGGCTCTCTTCACATCGTCGAATGCCTTTTGCTGTACTTCAGCCCATTGGAAAGCTTGGTCTTTCCTTGTCAATCTGTTTAATGGTTCACGTCTTGTTGTCAACGTATGAACAAATCTTGAAAGGTACTTAACCATACCTAGGAATCGTCTCAAATGATACACATCATGTGGTTCCGGAAATTCCATAATTGCACGTACATTCTCTTCGTCGGGCCTGAGGCCTGAATTAGTCAATACATGACCGATATAGGAAACTCCCTTCGTTAGAAACTTGCATTTGTCTAAGTTGATCTTGATGCCTTTTTCTCTGCATCTCTGCAAGTATGCCTTCAAGTTGCAATCGTTATCATTCATGGATTTGTTTGAGTCCTTTCCGAATCCTTCCACGAGACATTCATCCTTCAAATCCTTCATTTAGCCCTTCAAATTGCGCTATCATTCTCGATTGAAAAGCCTTGCTAACTGGCATGATGCTCATTGGTAACCTCTTGTATCTATAATTTCCATAATGTGTTCCGAAAGCTGTCAACTGTTTTGATTCTTCATCTAGATTACAATGCCAACATCTGCTTCTCACGTCCAATTTTGTGAATCACAGCTTCCACAGTTGGGATTTGACAATGGTAACTGTTCAGTAAGACCTTGTTTAGTGGTTTCGGGTCTAGACAGATTCGCAATTTTCCGCTTGGTTTCATTTCAATTACGTAACTGTTCAGCCATGAACTGGGTTCTTCAATTTTTTCGATGAAGTTATCTCTAATCATTTTGTCCAATTCATCCTTGAATAGTCTTTCCAGGAAATGGAATTGTCTTTCCAGCAAATGAAATTCCTCTTATCGGTCGCTGCACTGGAATCGTATTTGGCTATACTTCAATGGGGGGGGGGGGGTTATGGACATCATTTTAAATCTTTCAGTGAAATCTCGGCAAATAAACACACAATTTAGGAATTCCGAAACGTCAAAAGTAACATCCCATTAGTGGGATAAAATTACTCATTATTATTTGTTCTTGTTTCTGTCATTTCTCCCTTGTTCGATCCACATTTTCTGACACCATAGTTGTATGAACGGAGAATACGAACACGCGTGTACCATATTGAAAGGTTTATTTTTAAAAAAGGAACAAAAGGGGCTGGGCACCTTATAACAAAGAATAAACAAAGGGACAAACGAGGCTGCTTGTAACAAAGATATATCATGGGGAATAACACGTTGTTATTCGTCAAGTCCATCTCACGATGCAAGGGGATCAACTCATAGCTGCATGTGCTTGACATTTGTATGATAATTATATCTATTATTGCTTACATGTTTGTTATTATGAAATACTTTTTTTAAATATAAGTTTATTTGCTGAAAATAAATTTTGCTTTCATTTCAGTTCCTGTCACATCTGTATCTATTCAACTTCAAAGTCAATTTCTTATTGAGAATGAAATTGGGATATTTATTTGTAAAGTTGAAGAGTCAAAACCAGAAGCTTCCTTTAAGTGGATTATTGTTTACCAGAATGGATCATCACAAGAAATTCACCAGGAATCCACAATATCTAAGACACGTCTAGGAAAACTCTGGCGAACAAACTCCACTCTGAAGCTGAAATTAAGGAGAGCATATAAGGGAATAATGTGCAAAGCAACCATGGAAAATATGCCATGGACAAGCTCAAAATATCAATCATTAGATATACAGTGTGAGTGTTTTTATATTCTTCATTTGGAGGAGTTAGAATTCTTGTTAATGATATATTTGTTCTGCCCTATTTGGCCAACAAAAATGTTATATTCCAAATATTGTTTGGACAATTGAACTCCTTCTTTATGTTATTGATGTTGTTACCAGTGGTTTTAATGTTAGGTTTAGTGAGCATATAAATAACGCGCCACGACACGTACCACATCATTTTAAATTCATTATATATTGTCATTCTGTATTTAAAATGAAAACACGAGAAAGATACAGTTTTAAAGAAATTACATAATTGTTATTTTGTATTCAAAATCAAAACATAATAAAAAAGGTTTTAGAGTAAGTAAATCTACATTGCATTTAAAATTAAAACATAATAAACATGTGTTATTCAATTATTCTACATTTTAAACGTAAAATAAAAACAATACAAAGTAATATAGGAATTGTATGAAGCAACTACAACAGCTTCTTTTGTCTAGGCTTCATTCCTGCAAAGTTATCTATTACTTAATTGTATTGTGTATTTGGGCAGTAATCATTCATTAATGCATGTTTGGTTAAACGACGTTAAACGACGGACAAGGAAAACCTTTTCACCTTTTTGATTAATCTTTCTTGTTTACGCACAAAAGAACGTATGTTCAGATCCAATGTATATACATATTGTCCGAACGATATATTAGATCGAGCGCTTTCGACTGTACGTTCAGCCATGTTCGAGATCTTAAAAACTTTATTGTTTACACGGTTCAAATAGTGTCCAAGTTAAGTCCATTCTGTGCCATTGGTTTGTTGGAGTTAAAGGACAAGTTAATTATTAAACACATTTAAAAACCCCTGTCCATGGCCGAAAGAGAAGTTGTTGAAGATTGGTTTTACTGCTGTGTTATTGTTGTGGAGTTTATTTAACGCTAATTTCATTTGGTTGTCAACGATGTAGTTGGGGAAGCCGTTGTTTATGAGTGTTTGCTTGATTTTAGAAAGTTCTTTAAGAAATATTGTGCGGGAAGAAGTGATTAATTATAATCCATCTAAATAGCCAACTGTATGAATTTCGAAGAAAATTAGTTAATTTAATGATTATTTGACTGGATTTGGGGAAAATATTAATTAATTTTACTGAAAATACTTTTGTCAGTTTGGATTAAGCTTAGTTATATTGAAGTTACCACTTTGTAGGTTTTGGTAACAGGAGTATTAGAATGGGTTATTTAATAATAAGCAATAGTTACTGGTCGTAGCCTAGTATAGAAAGAAAGAAGCGATGGGTCATGAACAGAGACATTTAGGTCCACTCCTGGATGTCACATGATGTGAATGGAGGTCTTCGATATCTGGAATAGATTGAAGAAGGCATAATCGCCATTTTGACTATTTCAAATCGCCCGCCTAAAATCTGTTTTATTTGGTGAATCTAGTCAGTAGCACGTGGGTAAACACAATTGCACAATGGAAGAGTCCATACAATAATAGAATGAAGGCAGTCTATACGAACAGAAATTAAACAAATGCAGATATATGTGTACATACAAATTACTTGACATTTAATTTTTGGGATGAAATAAAGAACATGGAACACGCTTATTGTGTCTAGAGAATGAAGTGTTAGCAAGGGGAGCTACGAAAGTGCTTACTTGTAGGGAGAGATATAAAGGAGATAATTAATTAATTTGGCTAGCCCAAAAAAGTGAGAATGGAAATGGAGGACACCTAGTCGCTAGAACTAAAATAGGGAGAAATAGAATTCGGAAGAGAACGTGACGTATCGAGTCTTATTGGCTATGTTTACCTGTCAACGGAGCACTGAAATGCTTTATTTCCGATTACGCTTGATTAATCGAAGATCAAGGTTGTATATTTGAAAACAGGGAATCAGGATAGGATACGCATCTGTTTACGGAATCGAGAGGGAGGCACAGACGTCTTGATCCCCGAGGGAGAACTATGGTAAATACAATTGATAGAAATATTGTTATGTTAGTCACGAGGTAAGCAGGAATTATACAGTTCTGAAGCGACCAGGTCTTCGATACTAGTTTTCGCGCTAGGATCGGCCATGACTAAGCTAATAGGAAAGTTACTGCGAGAAAAGGAAATACGTATACCAGGGAGCAAACGAGCATCGTCAAACGGTGTCGACCGAATACATTGGTGTCGACCGAAATGTGAGCATCGGGCGTCATGTTAAATAATAATATCATTAGTTATGTTTTGGTGGAGTTTATATTTGGCGTTCAATCAATAAGACCTTTGGAAAACTGTCAGTTTTGAATCATTTTTTAAAATGTTTATGGGGTGTTCTGTTTACAATGAAACTATGACGCCTAAAATACATGTGGGATACTTTTGATATAAACAAACTAACCCTTACTTTCCGTCCTTGTACGAAACTACAGCTTCGGAGTTTTCGGATTACTTCCCTTTTACTTTCATCTTTTTGGAAAACCCCTAATTCTTTAGAATACTTAATAATGTTAATGCAGTAAGGGTCCTGTTTGGCTTTATAGTTACACTGTAAATAGAACCCCCACTAAAACTAAAAAAACAAAGATAATTTCAAAACTTTCACTTTTCCAAAAGTAACGAAGGTCGTATTGATTGAAGTCGCTTAAAATTATATTTTTCAAACCAGAATTTTGTATAATCTTTCGTCTTATTAATGTCACAAATATTATTATGAAAGAATTAACATATTACAATTGTCGGGTGTTTTCATTGACACATGTAGCCTCGTTGTCAAAATGCCTGGAGTTACCCATATAACACTTTCATGATTAAACGAACTGGTGTTTAGGCAATGCAAAAACCATGTTTCATTTACTTGCATCCCTGTGTGTTGGGCGAGGATTCCTTTAAGCAGATATTCGCTGGGGCTTTTTCTGTGAGCGTGACAATAGAGCCTATTTCTTGGAAAATGTTGACTAATAACTAACCTTTCTGCTGTTTCAAATGTAGACAAATAGGCCCCACTCTGCCGAGCCAATCCTTTTTTCTATTGATCACTTCTTCAGTAACTCAGTCAGGTCAGTTTCTGAGATTTTCTTTCGAACATTTCTTAATTTCAAAAGTCAGGCAATGATGCGATATTTTATTGCAAATATGATTAAACTTTTATCGCACAAGGGAACTAAAGAGTTAAAAACAATTCTTGAAAAGGCACCACATTTAAAGAATCTGCTCAGGAGAGCGGTCGCTCCCCCTGCTCCTCCACTAGCTATGCTACTGTTTGTTACCATGTTTCAACTGATCAGCCTTTGTCAGAGTGTAATTCATAAGGAAGGAAGGAAATATGACTTGGCAGATCATATTTGGAGAGAAGAGCACACATTAATACACTCTCTGGTATGTCCAGATAATTGACAAGGAGCACAGCTGAGAGTGAGAAAATTGAAAGAGCCAGCATATATCTACTTATCGGTCAGGTGTATTTCATTACAACTTGGCAAGTAAGGTATTAGGGAACTCCCTTGTTTATAGATTGGACTTGTCTGTGTATATGGGTGGCTGTAGTGGTTTCATCTGTGTATGATGTGAACTGATCCAGTTGGTATATTGGTGATCATTTTTCTGTTGCCAGGGTTTTTCCCATTTCTCTTATGGATTATACACCTGAAGAATGAAGACTAGAGAATGGGTTGGCTCAAACATTGTAGTAACAACAACAAAAACACAAATAAGAAGTTCAATAGTCTGATCAAAAGATTGGAATGTTAATGTCTTCACAGTGTTATAGACAAACATGTTACATGTTCAAATTACATCTATTCTTGATCATGAAACAAAGAATCACTTATTGACCTTTCAGACATTTTAAATATGTATTAAATGATAACACCCTTAAAAGGTGATTACATACATTTATTTGCAAACAACTTTTTAAATAATATATTAACACTTTCATCATTAATTGCTCTATATTTATTATAAACCACACATGCATGAAGTTTATGTAACATTGTTCAATGAATTGTAACTGATCTACTATGTGTTAACATCATAAAGTAGATTTTGTTTGTGGATGAAAAAGAAATGACATTGTTTTACACTCAGTATTTTTTATTGACAGATCCACCTGAAGGAAATCCCAATATCATTGTGCCTGAATCTGGAATATGTGCAGGGAAAGATATAGAAATAAAATGTGAATGGACAGGTGGTAAACCTGAAGCTACTGTGAAATTAGCTTGTCTTTCTAAAGTACAGAAAGGAAGAAGTTCTGTTATCATCAAAGGATTAGTGACTCGGAAAATGGGTGTAGTGTGTTTTTGTAATGGAATACATATCGGAGGAAATGCCCTTACTGAAAGAACGTTGGATGTTTATTGTAAGTGGATGATTTTGGTTTTTAAATAACTTTCTATTGTGTAAAAATGAATGATTTACTGAATTAATTTTATTTTGGAAAATGGGTGTAGTGTGTTTTTGTAATGGAATACATATCGGAGGAAATGCCCTTACTGAAAGAACGTTGGATGTTTATTGTAAGTGGATGATTTTGGTTTTTAAATAACTTTCTATTGTGTAAAAATGAATGACTTATTGAATTAATTTTATTTTGATAATTTATTTGATAAATGTCCATTGTGATTAAACCTAATCTGATTCCGAGATAGAGAATCTGTTGTTTCACAAATATGGTGAAAGCCATAAGTAAATTTATGATGAACATGCTGTGTATCAATCTATTGATCTCTCTCTCTATGCTTCTATGTATTTATTTCCTACCTACTTATCTATATATTTGTGAATGTGTAAAGATGCATAAATACATACCCATATGTATGGGTATAAGTTTGAATTGGATATATTTGTCATTTTATTGCCTTATTCTGTGTTGCTTGTTTTGTAATATTTTGTGATGAAGATCTTTATAGGTAGTTTCTTGTTAGTTCTAATCAAAGCAAACACTACATGTACACATGCAGACGAACATGAATTCAATTGGAATGTGTTGGTTATGTCAGACATTGTGAAAGGTGGAGTAGGAGGAAGGCTACTGTTTGAATAATGAACAAGAATGAGTATAATTGGTAAATCAGGAATATTTTTTCTTTCACTTAAATTTCTCATTCTTGATGAAGAGACACTGACCTTTGTACCTTCACTTCATCTGGGTTTCATCATGGTAAAACAGCTTTCTAATTTCAATCTGACAATTCCTGTAGTGTTTGGTTATATTGTATCTTTGTGTGAATCTAGAGGTGGGATTTTAGTGCATTGCATGACACCTAAGTATCATCTGTTTGAACATATTATTTTTTTACAAAGTTATGAGGATTGTTTTAAACGACTATGGACCTTCAATCATGTATACATCTTTCTTTCTGGTATCCATTGAATCAACTGTCTTTGTCATTTAAAACTGTTCACTGTGAATGTCAACAAGTATTTGACTGCAATAATTTTCTATTCTTTTCCCCCTTAGATCCTCCCAAGGAAGTAACAATCACTCAGACATCATATCTTGAAGGAACAACTGCATCTTTAATCTGTGATGCTTCTGATAGTAATCCAGCTGTTTACAACTATTCATGGTCACCTGGCAATCATCCTTCTAAAAATAAAATTGAAATAGATTTGACTAAAGGCGACAACAAAAAAGCATTCATTTGTAAAGTGTATCATGAATGTAATAGAGATAATCCTGCATCTTCAATCATACAACTCAATGTAGAATGTAAGTTCTTCTTTGTTTGATTTGCAGAATGTAATCATGTGTTTTTACACTAATGTTTTGTATGAAGCAAAAACATTTAATCGAAAACAACATTAATGATTATGAACTTTTAATGCCTTTCATTTCAGAAATTATGTTGATTATAGAATCATTTGTTACAATTAGATGAATGTGAAACTAATTTGTGTTAATTCTAATAATTTTACATCAATGCTTTAATATTCAAATGCTCATGGAACAGCTTGAAACTTTTCTAGTCTAGTGGCAGGATGTAGAAATATTATAACACCGACTTCTGTATTTGTGGTTGAGAGTTCTCGCTTTACTAGCATGTAGAATGTAGAAAGAATGAGATGTCAAATGAGGAATGAAGTTTCTTCTTCTGTCAAACAAGGAATCCATTTTTTCTGATTGCCCCGACTGCACAGAAAGGTAGAAATGTTTTAACACCCCCGCTCTATGACTGATTGACTTACTGAATGTGAGGCTGACTGGGTGCTTTATATACATGTTCATGGTCAAAACCACATAACTCTGATGTTTACTTAAGTCACGTGACTAGATTACGTGCTTTGACTTCATTCTACCATGTGTAATACTTATATGTTCCTTTGAACACACTATGGTCAAGGTAGATTACTTAATATATTACGATGCATCTCATTGTACTAATCTTTACAACAACTAAAATCTATGTATTGCACCTTTCCATCCAATGTGAGCCTTATCCCATTCCAAATGGAAGATGAAATTACTGGTCACAGATGTAGGAATACTGATTGCTCACTTGATGAGATCAGCAAGATTAGACAGGTCCACTTAATTCTCTCATTGAAAATTAAAACATGAATACAAAATAAAAACCTCTGTTAAAAAGAGACAGTGTACAATTAAATGCATCTGCTTTGCTTCTTACTTATCCAATTTCTCAAAGGTTATCTTGCAATTTATACATCGCTTATGAATCTGCTGCTGAAAGGCCATTATGGTCCATTTGTATATTAATCTTCATTAATATACAATATAAATATAGATGTTATATAATAATCTGAAAAATCAAATTAGTGTATATGAGATGACTTTTTTGCATTTTGTTCTGATATTAACCAAAGAAATATCATTGGATATATCAAAGAAGATTTTCTTTTATTAATTTCACTTATTAGATCTCAAACTGGACCAATCAAATCCTTTACCAGATTATAAGCAGCCCTCTATTTTTTTAAGTCTTTCTCTAAAAACATTTTAATTAAAATAAGCCTTTCTAATTCAACCAACCTTGAATTTTTGCATTATACTCTCCTCTCCTGCCTTCATTATTAATGGATATCGGGTCCATTATCTCCACAGTGTATACATATAAATACATTAACTTTTCATATTATTCCTTGGAGAATGCCATACAAATTCAGTTTGTGAAAACCTTCTGATCCATTCCATTTCATTCATAAATCCCCAAATAATCCTTATCCT
>VCCN01005908.1:10475818-10488185 GCA_006491835.1 Architeuthis dux | reverse complement strand
TGAACGAGAGATAATAATAGATATGCGAAACACCTGTGTATAAATATCGTCGTAGACCTTTGTTTTGATCTGCAGAGAGCTCAATAAAAAAAGTAGAGCGAATATTGGGAAAAATCAATGTTAATGGTTCATTACAAGCGGTACAGCCGGTTTCGCGTAAAGATTTTCACAATGAACATTTGAGTTTATTCCTAATTTCTTTTATAAATCCAGTGTTAGTAGTGATGTTATTCTTTAATTGATTGACTTATCCTTCGTATCAGTGTCCATGATTTGTTGTGGGCATTTTTCTATATTTGTGTTGATGTATGTCTAATCATTATCTTCTTTCGTCTGCCCTCATATCAGTTTTTCGTTTTTATTGCCCTGATGTGGTTCCTTTATCTATTTGTTCGGGCATCTTCTTACTTGCTTCTATGTCGGCGTCGTATGCTAACATTTTGATACGTCTAGCCTTTATTTCCTTTTACTGCTATGGGTTCCGGACTTGTCCATTTGAAAAATGTATAGTTCATTATTTCTTCGGTACGGTTGGTTTCACAATCAAGATTTTCAAGTGAACACAAATTCAATCTCTTCTACGATCTGCTTCGTTTTTACTGGCTTACTGTAATTGGCATATATTTGTTAATTTCTAGGCACGTGAAAATCAGGGGATATTTTGGGCGTGTCTTATTTCCAGGCTTTTAGATTTCTTGTTTGGTTTTGTCGGAGCCTTTATCAGTCTTAAATCCTTTGATATAATGTATTACCTTCTATCTCTGTTCGGTCGTTTCCATCTTATAAGTGGCGCCAGCCGATCTGATGTGTTAGGGTTGTCGTCCGTCTAGTGTTTGGACATAGCTGGGTCTTAATTATCACTTCTTCTCAGTGTTTCTATTATTAAAACAACGGATCTGTATTGTTATTATTCTCAATTTTATTTTAGTTCCTAGGTTTTTAATATATAAAGTTCCCCATACTGCTACTATTCTCATCAATTGAAGAAGTTTGAAGCAAAGCATTTAACATGAAATTGATCCCATGTCATTCTCAAATTGTTGAACGATTTGTCAAGGTTGGTTCAAATGCTTCTGCTCATATATTTGAAGCTGGGAGACGTGACGATTTTGTTTGTGCTCGTTGCCATGCCCGAAAACTCGTAACAAAACTAGAGAAAAAGTCAAATTTGCAAGGGATGATATAACCATGAACTGTTCTTTACTTTATTCTGTTTGATACATTAAAAATATATTCAATTGACTGCCCTGGAATGTGTTATTACACTTTGTGAATACATTTTATTGTTTATTGAATAAAGAAAACTGCACTCTTGTTTTTCGATTTTGTTGCGTCGTACAGGTTCGCAATAGATGTAATATATGGTTGAGATAAATCCCACGTGGACATTATTTCAACCTGTTACCTAGCAGAATCCTAAATTAGACACTTGAAAGATTAAGAAAAAAAGATTACGGGACAAACAGTTGATATCTAATGTATATATGAAAACATATCATCGGGTTTCTCAACATATTTGCGTTATTTTTGCTGTTTTTGTCCTGAAATATTGTCAAGATGTGTTTGACTCCTAGTAATAACCATTGTTATGATGTTCTCCGTCAGAATTGTGTGGAAAAATGTGTTCATTTGTCTCTGTATGTTATCTTCAAAAGTTTTGCGATGTTCGGTGTCTGGGTTCAGTATCGCATAACGTGTAGCATATGCGAAACAGAAGTGTGAAATGCGCCAACGAGCAATGAGCAGACGCATTTGAATCATCCTTGACAAATCGTTCAACACTTTGAGAGTGACAGGGAATCAATTTCATGTTAAATGTCTAGCTTCAAAATCCTTCAATCTCATACTTTGTGAATTCTGGTGTCAGGTTTGGCTCAAATTTCCAATCAATAAATTCAATAAGGTTTCTCGCAGACCAATTAAACTAGGGAACGCGAAAAGCCCGAATTCTTTTGTTTCCTTTGTCGGAATTCCCATGAATTACGAGAATTTTGTCTACAAAAAATCGCCTCATCTTCACTGGAGAGAAAGGAAAGGAGAAGGTTTTCTGGGTGAGACTGCCAGGCTCTCTGGTTGACGTATCTCTTCACAATGTCACGAGCCTCCTTTAGCAGAACATCTCGAACAATTTTCATCTCAAAATTGATGGTTTACATTTGATATCAAACTACATTGGGTAGTAGAGTAACACAATAAGTTTCACAATCATAAGAAAATCCTTTTTTATAGAGCCGGTAAAATCCTTTTTTATAGAACCGGTAAAAGTGTGTTTACTTATATACAGACGCATTACCCGGTTTGCATTTCAAACGCAGTAGACTTTCTTCAATTTCTCCCCCAATTATCATCTTCACCACTCTGTATCCATAATTCTGATCATTACTGAGATGATGGATGATGTCGCCCGGCAGTTGATGAAGCTTTTACGCGTGAGTCATTGATGCGTTTGAAATTCGGATTGAAATCAAGCTTTACGACGGCACCACAAATCGCTGTTCCTAATACGTCAACATATGAATTGTTAGAAAGAGTTATAATCTTTCTTTCTTCGTTAGTATGCAATTTACAAATATTAATAAGCACTCTGTGATTTAATTTGACTTAAAGGAAATTAATAATTCCACCTTCAAAACCGATATTCGTAGGTGTAGAGTCGGCTCCAATAACATGAATTTTCGAATCAAATTTGTTTTCAATGAGGAAATCCCAAATTGCGTTGACAGTCGTTCACGCGTCTTTCGCTTCCCGTGTCATGTGACCGAGATTTCCGGGTTGACCGACGAGAGTTACATGTTCCTCAAGTTGTGTAGATGGAATTGCTCTTTCTGAAAACATTTCTGTCTATTTGTTCTAAACACGGCGTGAATTTCGTGTTTTCAAAACATACTGGAAGTCATGTAGTGTTCCAACAGAGAGGATTGCAGGACAAGCAGTCAATATCTATTTTATATATGAAAACATATTTCTCGGTATTTTACTGAATTTCTTGGGTCAAAACATTAGGGAAACATGTGGTCCTTGTATGCTGTTTACTTCAAAAGTTATACTACTTTCTATCTTTTCGGTGTCCGTGTTCGGGTTCGCAATAGGTGTAATATAGGATTAAAATTAACCCTATCGGACATTATTTCAGCCTGACAGAATCTTAAAAAGGATTCAAGGATTAAGAGAAAACGATTATAGGATAAACAGTTGATATCTAATGTGGATATGAAAACATATCATCGGATTTCTCAACATTATTCGCGTCTTTTGCTGTTTTTGTCCTGAAATAGAGCCAATATGTGTTTGACTCCTAATAATAACTTCGTCGGAATTGTATGGAAGGATGTGTTCATTTGTCTCTGTATGTTGTTTACTTCAAAGGTTATGCGATGTTCGGTGTCCGGGTTCAAGATCGCACAATGTGTAGCATACGCGAAACAGAAGTGCGAAATGCGCCAAGGAAGACGGCGACCACGGTGCGAGATAGATAGATAGATAGATATAGTCTAGAACGATTTGTAGCTTCAAATATTAACGGTGTTGCCGAAAAGAAATGTTTTCTCTTTTAATATAGAAGTTTCATATTTATATAAATCATACAGTATTAAAGCTTTTAAGATGTTACTACGGAAAATGTAACTTAAGAATCTTACCTACAGAAATGTTTTTATGTTTTGTTTATTCGTTTATTTCATTACTTGTCATGTAAGTCAATTATTCACTAATAACTGTTAATGAGAGATATTCAGAGGAGTTTATGTTTTACACATATTTATATCTGTACTATAAGTAAGTTTATTTCTTGTAGGGATTGTTAATCACATGCAACTATGAGTTGCTCCCCTTGAATCGTAAGATGGACTTGACGAATAACAACGAGTTATTCCCCTTGATATATCTTTGTTACAAGCGGTCTCGTTTGTCCCTTTGTCTATTATTTATTATAAGGGGCCCAGCCCCTTTTGTTCCTTTTTAAATAAACCTTTCAAGATGATACACGCGTGTTCATATTCTCCGTTGATACTACCACGGTGTCAGAAAATGTGTATCGAACAAGGCAGAAATCACAGAAACAAGAACAAATAATAGTGAGTAATTTTATTCCACTAATGGGAAGTTACTTTTGACGTTTCATAATTCCTAAAAATGTGTGTTTATTTGCCGAGATTTCACTGAAAGATTTAAAATGATGTCCATAAACCGTCCGGAAAGATTTGATTGGGAGGCGAGGAATTTGCATAAAGTTTTCACGGAATGGCTGGAGGAAGTGAATTTATACTTTGATTTCCAAAGAGTCTTTTTATGTATCTTCTTGGGCGGAAAGGCCAGCAGATTTACAGAACGTTCCTTATTAAAGATGATGATGGAAATACTGTCGAAAATGAAGAAAATAGAACACTCGAAATGGTGAAAAGAGCTTTCAAGGAATATTGTAAACCAAAGAGACATTAATTGGTGACAAACAAAGAACTTTGATTTGAATTAAGAATTCAAATGTATGTGGCGAACAAAGGACTTGGATTGAATTTGAATTATTGTTGGTATGCGAGATGTTAATCGCATGCAACTATGAGTTGCTCCCCTCGCATCGTAAGGTGGACTTGACGAATAACAATGAGTTATTCCCCTTGATATATCTTTGTTACAAGCGGCTTCGTTTGTCCCTTTGTCTATTCTTTGTTATAAGGGGCCCTGCCCCTTTTGTTCCTTTGTTTAAAAATAAACCTTTCAGGATGGTACACGAGTGTTCCTATTCTCCGTTCATACAACCAGGGATAATCAGTTGTTTGCCATTGAACTGTTTCGGGGATTTAAAAACAAAACAGTCTTTCTACCATGGTTCCCCAACAGTGCTGATCAAGTACCCCACCCCCCAAAGCTGTAATTCTTATTTTTAGTTTGTTCGTTTGATTTAGGGCATTGTCATAGTGTATTTCTTATGCATGCAAAGCTAGTAAACGGCCGATGGGAGATCAGGTGGCAGTACAAAGGATGGTACCCGTGCGTTCTCGTAACCCCCGTTGAGTGTTTACCAGTGTGACTAATTAAATCGTTTTATCGTTTTTATCATCCAACCGTTGTAATCGGTCCGAATACTAGTACCAAATCTATCTCCTCGAATTTGATACAAAATGCAATTCCACAAAAGCTTTTTACTAACCTTATTTATGTCTCCTACTAGTCATGTCTCAGATTACAAATGTGACCCCTCAACAGAATCTACTCTTATTTATATGTTTAGACGAAACCAAATCATATTCCTATATGGGACAATTAGGTATTGCTATATAATGGACTCGACCATCAATATTATCCAAACATTTGTTATCGTAGCTTTCTGTGTTCAATCTCCCCTCACGCCCAGCTAACAGTCAAACAAATTAAACTGAGCCATTTGTGTTCCCTCGTACCTGGTTTTAGCCAGTTTAATGTTCTTTTACACTCCAAACGACGTTGTATCATAATTCAAAATGAATACGAAAACCACAATGGAGTTGCTTTTTATCTCCATCATTTGACATGGTCGGGTGTGAATATTTCCGTTAATCAATATAACGTTGTATCATATTTCAAAATAAATACGAAAACCACAGTCATCTCCTTCCATGATGACCTACATTGTTCTAACCTCTGCCACGTATTACCGGCAAACCTTTCTATCTCATCCCTCCTTCTTGTGTCTGGTCTTTTCCTATTGCGTTTACTGTCCCATGGGCTCCAATCGGTTAGTCTTTTCCCCCATATATTGTCATCTCCTCTTGCTAGGTGACCAGCCCATCTCCACTTTTGCAGCTTAATTATTTGTATAATATCCTTCACTCTAGTCCTCCCTCTTATCCATGTTGATGTGTTTCTATCTTTTAGAGTTATCCCTAGCATTGATCTTCCCATAGATATCTGTGCTATTCTAAGTTGGTTTTCAGCTCGTTTTGTGAATTTCCATGTTTCGCATCCGTAAGTCATAGCTGGTATTATACAACCGTTGTATACTTTACGCTTTAAGCACATTGGTAAAGTGCTTTTCGAAATGTCTCTATTCAAACCGAATGCTTTCCAACCTATCGTTATGGGTCGCTTCATTTCGCAGTCATGGTCTGTTTCTGACCTTATTACCTGTCCTAGGTAGATGTCTTCATCAACCTCTCCTAAAGCCTCTCCTTCTATCTTTATGGTCTTTTTGGAGACTTTATCGTTGAACATTACTTTCGTCTTGGTCCTGTTCATATTCAAGCCTACTTTTTTACTTTCCTTGTTTAGATCAGTTAACATGTTTTGTAATTCTTCGGATGTTTCCGACGCCATGTAAATGTCATCGGTGAATCGTAAGTGGATTAAATACGCTCCATCTATGTTTATTCCCATTTCTCGCAAGTCAGTTTTCAGGAAGATGCTTTCGAGGCTTACTGTGAATAATTTAGGTGATATTGTATCCCGCTGGCTTACTCCCTTTGCTATCTGTATCTTGTTTGTATCTTTATGTAGTCTAATTATTGCAGTGCCATTTTCGTATATGTTTTTGATAATTTGTATGTAATTCTCGTTAACGCCTTGTTCTTGCATTGAGTTGAAGACTGATGTGTGTTCTATCGACTCAAATGCTTTCTCATGATCTACTAAGGCCCAAGAGAGTGGTTTGTTGTATTCTAAGGACGTTTCGATTAGTTGATGTATTGCATGTAGGTGATCTATTGTTGAGTAGCCGCTTCTGATGCCTGCCTGCTCGCTTGGTTGATTTTCGTCTAGAGTGCCTGTTAATCTGTTTGTGAGTTGTTTTTTTTGATAGTGTATACATGTTAGGTAATAATGTAATAGGGCGGTAGTTACCAAGGTCGTGCTTGTGGAGTAAGATTACTATTCCTAGACAGAAGTTATTAGGAACGTTTGTTTCTCTTATGCATTGTGTGAATAGCTGTGCTAGTCCTTTGCGCAAGGTCTCTCCTGCATCTTCTAGAAGGTCTATCGTTGTGCCATCCTCGCCTGGGGCTTTACCGAGTTTCATATTTCGTAAAGTAAACACCACTTCGTCTACTGTTATATCTGGGATATCACTGTATCTATAGGTTTATTAGTTTGTCGTGTTTTTATTTTTGAGGCGTACAGATCTCCACAGTATTCTTTCGTTACTGCTGCCACCGCCCCTGGAATATGGGCGGTATGAAAATAGTGAGATAAAAAAGAAACAAGTGAGGCAAGTCTGGCTAATCATTCAATGGAAATGCTGGGGTAGATCAATAATAAAAGGGGTGATCAATGAATAAATTACTTCTCTCGTCTTCTGTTGATCGGTGATCACTCAAAAGGTCGAAATTTTCAAAAAACAAGCGTGAACACTGCCAGACACAAGGGACCAATTTAGCAATACATTGTAATTGGAACCCTAAAAACCTATATTATGGGGGAGATTGAAATGTTCAGCCCTCTAGCTCCATTGATTTAAAAGTAACGCTAAGAAGAACACTAGTAGGCCGGGGGCCAGCAGGGTCTACCGTGCACCCCCCCATGTGATTCTATATTTAGGGTACCAAAATGTTCCTTAGGGTGTTCTCTTTCAGAAAAAAGATGTTCCCAAGAAAAAGGTTGAGAAGAACTACCTCATTTGCATAAAACAAAATGGTCGCCAGCATACACCAACAAAACAGAATTTCATATCACGTCTCCCAGTTGACATATCTGAGTACTTTAAAAGGCTATATCATGGGTTTAAGACATGAGGTATTAATTTATAGGTATTCAGGATGATACTACCTAACTGGAAAAAGTGATTTGTGTTCATTCGCAATCTCGAAGTTATAGTTTTCACATCACCCTCTATAGATGTAAAGGTTTCCAGTATTGATACTACCTATTTGGAAAAAGTGATTTCTGTTCATCGCAATCTCGAAGTGATAGTGTTCACATCACACTTCATAGATGCAAAGGTTTCCAGTATCAATACTACCTATTTGGAAGAGGTGATTTCTGTTCATTCGCAATCTCGAAGTGATAGTTTTCACATCACACTCTATAGATGCAAAGGTTTCCAGTATTGATCCTACCTATTTGGTAAAAGTGATTTCTGTTCATTCGCAATTTCAATGTAATAGTTCTCTGATTAGACGCTATAGATGCAACGGTTTCCAGTATTGATACTACCTATTTGGAAAGAGAGATTTCTGTTCATTCGCAATCTCAAAGTAATCGTTTGACTTTAGACGCTATAGATGCAAACGTTTCCACTATTGATACTACCTACCTGGGAAAAGTGATTTCTGTTCATTCGCAATCTCGAATTAATAGTTTTCACATTAGAGGCTATAGATGCAAAGGTTTCCAGTATTGATACTACCTATTTGGAAAATGTGATTTCTGTTAATTCGCAAACTCGAAGTAATAGTTTTCACATCACACTATAGTTGCAAAGGTTTCCAGTATTGATATTACCTATTTGGAAAGAGTGATTTCTGTTTATTCGCAATCTCGAAGTAATAGTTTTCACATCACACTCTATAGATACAAATGTTCCAGTATGAATACTACCTATTTGGTAAGAGTGATTTCTGTTCATTCGCAATTGCGAAATGATTGTGTTCACATCATACTCTATAGATGCAAAGGATTCCAGTCGCGAATTACCTTCTATAGATGCAAATATTTCCAGTATTGATACTACCTATTTGGAAAGTGTGATTTCTGGTCATTCGCAATCTCGAAGTGTTTGTGTTCACATCATACTCTATAGATGCAAAGGATTCCAGTATTGATACTGCCTATTTGGAAAAACTGATTTCTGTTCATTCGCAATCTTGAAGTAATAGTTTTCACATCACACTCTGTAGATGCAAAGGTTTCCAGTATTTATACTACCTATTTGGAAAAGGTGATTTCTGTTCATTCGCAATCTCGAAGTGATAGTGTTCACATCACACTCTATAGATTCAAAGTTTTCCATTATTGATACTACCTATTTGGAAAAAGTGATTTTTGTCCATTCGCAATCTCCAAATGATAGTGTTCACATCACACTCTATAGATGCAAAGGTTTCCAGTACTGATACTACCTATTTGGAAAAGATTTCTGTTCATTCGCAATCTCGAAGTGATAGTGTTCACATCACACTCTATCGAGACAAAGGATTCCAGTATTGATACTACCTACTTGGAAATGTGATTATTGCTCATTCGCAGTCTCGAAGTGACATTTTTCACGCCAGATGCTATTGATGGAAAGTTTTCCCATACTTTTGACAAAATGTTTTATTCATATCGGAATCAAAGTACTCAGAGTTGTATTGAAGTCAATTTCGTCAACAATGACATTTGAAATCCTGTTTTAAAGAAAGTATCCGGTCGTTAATCCATACTGGAAATAGTGACTTAAACGCTATTGTCCTACGCGTTATTTGTTTTTTAATTAGTAACTAACTCTTTATATAACATGTGATATCACTGGTAGAGTTACTGCCACTGGATATCGCGATGGCTTTGTAGAGGAGTCGTTACTTTTGCATCCTGTAGAGCCGTGTCCAAAGCTTGGTCCTGTGGCGCTATAAGGGAGTCTTCATTTAATCGACAGCACTTTCCGTAGTATGTACGCTGTTCCGAGTAGGGCGATCTTTTGGTCTATATGAATGTTAATATTACCTGCGATACGGTTGATGAACTTTTCTGTTCCCTTCTTCACGAGTCCTAGTGCTCCTATGACCACTGGTGTCATGGGGGTTTTCATGTTCCACATCCTGTTGATCTCGATTTCCAGGTACTTGTACTTGGACATTTTCTCAGTCTCTTTTACAGAGGTGTTTCTGTCAAATGGTATTGCTATGTCAATGAGCATGGACCTCTTTTCTTTTCTGTCCTTGATAACGATGTCAGGTCTGTTCGCTCCTATTTCTCTGTACGTTTGGAGGGATATCTCCCAGAGGATGGTGACTTCGTCATTCTCAGTGACAGTCTTAGGGTGGTGCTCATACCGTTTATCGGGTGTTTTGATTCTGTATTTCCCACAGATCTTCCAGTGTAGGTATGCCGTTGCCTTGTTGTGCCGGTGGATGTACTCGTTCTCCCGGACACCCTGAGACGATGTGCTCGACCGTTTCCTCGTACATTCCACAGATCCTGCATTGTGGGTCTGTTCCATCCTTTATTATGTGATGGTGATAGGATCTGGTTGCGAAGCTTTGGTCTTGTGCAGCGATGATCAGGCCCCCCGTTTCTGCTTTCAGCCCGGTGCTCCTCAGCCACTGGTGTGTCGTTTGTTGGTCGACGTCTGCCTCTTTCACCCTTCTTGGGTAATTCCCATGCATTCTTTCCATCCCCTATTAGTTGCAGTTGTTGTTGGTCATGTTGTTTTGCGTTCTGCTTTATTCGTTTGGCGTAAATGGTGGTCGCCTCTCTTTCTATTGGTGGGGTTTCGGGGACATCAAGTTGTTAATGGAGTGGATCTGATGTTTTATTATTTGGAGAAGTGGATCATCTGTTTTGACAGGTATGCATCTAACTCGATAGTGGTGCTCTTGAACGTCCCCCTGAAGCTCTTGGTAAATAGAGCCTGTCGACATCTGCTTTCGCGTGATGCATCTTCTCCTTGGTAAGCATTTTCCTGGTCTTGGTGTCCAGTCCTGTATTTCTTCCGTCTTTGGGACTCCCCATGTTAGCCAGTTGGGACATTTCTCAGGATTTCCGATTATGTCATGTAGGCCCATGTGAGGTCTTCGTGGATGATGGGTAGGCTCTTGATCCAGAAATTAGCTTTCCAGCTTTTGGCCTTGTTAATGGATGATGTGGATGTCCGACCATTTTTGCGTCTCTACGTTTGCGTTTGTAACGGTCCTGTTGTTGTTGGATCCACGGAGCTCATTGTGAGACTTGTTGCTTTCCCAGATTTCACTCCGGTACTCCTCAACCGCTTTGGTAGTAGATCTTCTTTTTGTCAAGCTCTCGGTAGAGTCTTTTGGTATCTTCTTTGAAGATTTTGTTTTGCCAAAAGAACTTGCTTCTTTTGGTGAATCTCATGAGTTTCAGCGTCTTTGCTAGGATTTGTTGTTTTAGCGTCTCTTTAACTACCGGCAAATCTTCCTTCTTTCCGATATTTAGTTGTCGTTCCAACTGTTTCCTTTTTCCTTTCTTTATGTTGGAATCTTTTTCTAACTCACTGAGGAGTGATAGTTGACCACGCAATTTTCTTATTTTGTTCTTGATTTTCTTCTTTCTATGCTGGTGGTTTTTCTTTTTTCTTTTTGTTCTTGTTGCTTTGGTCTTGCTCCTGCCATCGCAGACACAGTAGCATATATGATTTGGTTGATTCCGGCCAGGCACGTGTCCCGTATAGTCTTTGATATTTTCGACGGCTTTGTTTGCTTAACTTTGATTGCTTCTGTGGTTTTGCGGTCCTTGATGACCTTTGGTATTAGTGGTCGCTCTTCCCATCTGTGTCTAATGTTTGTCGTCATCTGTATTACTTTCTCGTTATGTTCTTCCTGACCTAGCCCTACTTGTTGGTGTATTACTGCGGGTCAGTGATGGTAGTTTCTTTTTGTTGTTCTTCCTTATTTGTTGGCGTCTCGTTTGGTTTATTGATTGGTCCATCTTTGTCAGTGTTATTCTTCCTGATGTTTTCTCGGATGTTCTGGAGTTCCAGGTCCGGTATTCTCTTATTTTGAATTGGAATGTTTGTTGCCATCTAGATTTAGTCTGTCCGTGGGGTGTGTTTCTCGCCAGATGTTGTAGGCGGCTTTAGACGTTGAAGTTCCTGTCGGGTTTAGTGAAGCAGTATATAACGCTTCCATGACTCATATATACATTTTGTCGGGATTTCAGTTGTACACAGAAGGCCACTGTGAGGAGTGTCCTCGGTGCGGTGTTCCTCTAGTGCTTGTTGTGTAGAGTTTGTCCCAGTTGCAAACATTTCGATCACGGTCTGGTTCCTCATTAGGGATCGCGGTCCTTGTTGACCCGTGTGACGACCGATGCGGTGTGAAGATCGTGTAATTCGAATTGGCATCTTTATGTATTTCGTATTTGCCCATACATGGGGTCTGGTTCATGGGAGTAATAGCACATCCATACCATGGTGTGTATTGTACGTCGCACGTTTAGGGGGCCAGAACCTCTCCCTTTTTTAATTTGTTTTATTTATTATTATTGTCATTACTAAGCAGCTGGGTGTTATTTGGTTGCCCATAACTCTACCTCGTTTTTAGTTTTCTTGACTTGAGTCCACAACTATTCGGTTTTGAAATTTATAAGCATAGGGTTTCGTTTTGTTTTTGGTGATTAGTCCTAGGGCTTCAGTACTTGTTACATTCAAATAGAGACGCTTGCCATCTATTTGGAAATATTCACTGTTAGTCAGTGAGAATAATTTTTCATTTGGACTCTTTCTTTGTTGGGCAGATCCGACCAT
>VCCN01005908.1:10404039-10418692 GCA_006491835.1 Architeuthis dux | reverse complement strand
ATGGCCGTCAGGAATCAAGGTTTAAAACAGTTAGGAGGAGAGTCAGGGTCTTTGGTTGATGTTTGGGTTGACAGCATAAAGTTAAACAAATTCTATTTTGGGAATTCAATCCCATTTTGAGATATTGAATAGAAGGAATACACAAACAAAATGACGGTTGAAGAATTTTGTTTGAAAAAATGAGGTTGATGCAATAGGTTAGACGACGGGGCCAATAAATGCAAGACAAATTTACAGACGAGAGTGAGATTACCGACGAGAACAGAGGAATCCAAGCTGGTGAGCCATCCTCTCAGAGGATGCCAGAGGGAGCGTCGGACACCTACTAGATGGGAAGACCCCCCTCTCTCGCTGTCTCTGTCTCTGTCTTTGTCCTTTATTTATGTTACGTTATGTAGTTAAATTGAAATGTATTAAGTAGATTTCCATCCCTCCGTCAAGCGGGCAACATCGGAGAAACTCCCATAGATGGCTTCATCTACCCTGTAGAGATTAAATGTATGACGAGTTTGTAGTTGTTTAATATAGTTTTATTCACTGTGGATATAGATATATTCCTGCGCTATAGATATTTGTCGCATTACACATGCGTCTATGGCGAGTGAAAACGGAGTTGTCTCCCGTGAGTCGCACTCGACACACACGATAAGCTAGACCATGACGACCTCACGTTCTGCTAGCCAATCAGGGACCAGCAAGTAATCACTAATTTTGAATCAGCCTCTTTCTTCCCAGTTGGTCGTCATGTAAAGACATGTCCGAATTTCGCTCGCCTTTTTTCACCCTTGACTCTCGGTCCACGTGGCCCAGGAGCCAGAAGCCTGAAGCCAGAAGCCAGATCACAGATTTTCCTAACAAGCCAATAATTCGGCCCAGACTGTTAAAACAAATATACTGGAAGAATGGACTTTTACATATTTACACACATATAGACGGACAAAAGACTTTTACAAACACACACAAACACACACGCACATAAACATTTAACTAAATTTACACGCTTGTTTGAATAAAGAAATGTTTGTCTCTTTCGTTTTTATCATGCGTTGCCGTTCCCTTTTTCTACCATTGATCGTATTTAAATGGAGTCAATTTTAACGCACGTTTGAAAACATTTACTATTGAGAAATCTCACGCATCAAGCCAGCGTCCACAAGACCTTCCACACAGAAGACCGGATTCAATTGATCTGGATTCCCCGCCCCCAATCTACCGGACGCCGGCAACACATCCTCCATACACCAATGTGTATAAGAAGTAGTTTTAATGATATTGCTAGATACACAGCCACGTCAAATGAATGAGAACGCCCAACGTCATCACACCTCCACCCGCTATTGGACATTCTTCGATTTAGTGTCGTGAACCCTACTATACTAAGTCTTCTATTTGCTATCATCAACCTCTACAATTCAACAGCCGAGTTATTCTAAGGGACTTGCTTCATCTGATTACCGTCTATACCGGAGTTCACAGAATCGTCTTGATAAGAATAGTTCTTAAAACACAGGAATAATTAGTCTGTACTCGTCCGATAGTGTACGCGTAGCTCAGTTTGGAACAAGGCCAATTTGCATGAACTGAAACATAATTCAGTCAGAAAGGTTTTCATTTGAACAATATGTAGATGTCTTAAGAAAACATAAACGAACATAGCCCAAAACTGTCTAAAAAGATGAAGAAATAATGTGAAAATTGTAATAACTTACATCATCTCTATGTGATGTCGTTGACACCGAGTCGGGTGGTGCGCGGGCCACCAAGTGAACCGGAAGCGTGCGACGAAAGAAGGCATTTAGAGCATTTATTCGGGCAACAAGGCGCCTTTTCAGGGAATTGTGAATGCATAGTATGTTAGTGGTGTTACTATACATGTAACTCTGTTTGGCATAATAGTGTGCAAGCGGTAGCGTTGGTGTACCTAATCAGACAAAAAATATAATGTACAGCGTTACAGAGCGGAAATAGCATTGAAGTCGGTCCCTTGCCAACAGTTGGTCATCTCATTGTCAGTGTTTGGAGTTTATGTTAGGGTTAGTTTTCGAGTTAGGGTTAAGGTTATATAAGTCAATTATGGAACAAATGAAAGCAGAAGAATGTTCAGTTTTACGATGGTAGTTTCTCCACTGAAAAGTAGTTTACATCTTCCATACAAAAATGAAGAGTTTACACCGTTTCAAAATATAATAACCGAATTTGATTCTCCGTGTTAAGTTTCCTCTGTGTCAGCATGAAAACATAACTGAGCAGAGCGCAGCATTTTCGATTGCTTGTAATGATATAGCTTTTTGTTCGGCTCATGTTTGCAGATTCCTTCGCCTTACGCATTCTCTTGGGAGGATCTATTAAATGGACATAATTGCCAACTAGCGCGATATGCTTCATTTTTTTCCCCATATATGCTCGACCATGCCCGACCTCGTAGTATCTATTGTATTTTATATCTTCTTTCATATTGATATATATAGGGTTCACCTGAATGTTCCTGCCCAGGAGAATTATACACCTGAACAAGGCTGAAGAACTATTCAGCCGATAAAATAGTGATACAAAGAAGAAAAATGAGTATACTGGTCGGGTTGAACAGACAATGGATGACTTCATAATTTTAGAAAATATTTATAAATTTTACTTACTGCAATATACTTTATCGTTGACGGTGACGATTTTCTGGCCTGGATTGCAACTAGGCGCCACCATGTCAAGAAACATCTCTGAGGTTCTACCACACGTTTTATTGAAATAGGGTAGGCTGGAATTGTTTGATATTACAGGTAAAATATCCGACTTCGTGCCGTTATAGGATATGAATTCGATCATCACACTGGCCAATACCTATTATAGTAAAATGACCATGGAAGTATTAAACTTAAATAAAATCTGGTCTGGTAAGTCACTCAATAGAAACCGTCACGTGACCTACACCTTTTGGCGGCATGTCATGATGGGGATGATCAATTACAAATAGAAAACGAGGTGTTCAATGAATAAGTTACTCCTCTTGCTTTAAGTTAGATCACTAAGTCCGAATCTTCAAAAAACAAGCGCGATGCCGGACACAAACTATGGGGCCAATTTAGCATGAACTCACATTGTAAATTGCCCCCCCAAGAAAATCTATTTTGGGAGCTGTTTTCTAGACATAATAAGGAGTAAATGTTGAAATGTTCGGTCCACTAGTTCCACTGCGGCCTGTACGCATGACGCAAGCTTAGCCAGCCAGTCAGCAAGAATCACTTAAAAGCTGAAGAAACATATGTGGACCTATGTTTATAATTTTGGTTGACGGTTTGCAATTAAAATGTTATAGAAGATGTTATACTGAAAGTTTTTGCAACGGCAAGTGATCTCCTGTCATAGTGGTATTAGTAGAAAAGACAAAACAACTCGCTATTTTGTAGATGAGAGGACTTGCATCGTGCCGGGATTCTTATTTTATAGATGAGGAGAGATAGAAAGGTGAGATAAAAAGACCAATGTCTCTTGATTCCATATCGTTTGGCTCCCTCCGACTGCACCAAAAAGCAAGAAAAGAAGACCTACAGCCTGGATACTGTGGCCAATACAAACTGGTTGTTTTATATATTCGTTTCATGATTAATCAACATCAGCACATGATGTACAATTAGTTGGCCACGTGATTTGCGACATGTATTCACTTGGTCACGTGTCTTCCTTCAATCACATCATATTACCGAATATGAGATACGTGTCCTTTGAATATGCCAGCTATAACCGTCTGGTGTGCGTGCGTGTGTGTGTATATGTGTGTGTTGCGTAAACAAGGAATATCTGCATCAGAAAGGAAACACCAGTCTCCAAGATCCCAGCGTCATAATTCCATGAAGGCATTTTATGTGAATGCAAAGTTTTGAACGCGTCATAACCGTACGCTAACTTAGTTACTAACTTGATCCTCCTAAATTACGAAGTGTCTACGGAGCACATTAGTCCTGTAATGCACTCTGAGTTTAGAAAATGCTATAGTAGCAACCTCAAATATTCCGGGCGTTTATTGGAAACATTCTTTAAACGAAAGAAATTGCTGAAGATGGTTTGAACAGTTTAGAAAAGGGACTCCATCTCAAGAGATGCGCCACGAATATATCGTCCCGTTGAATCTAACGATGGCCTTTTCTGTCCGAACTCGATAGAAATTGTACTGTTATGGTCGAAGGATATGATCAAAAACTGGATTCAGTCCGTCATATACAACACCTTGGAAAGGTGTCTGAACTTGGAAATGGGTTCCCTATGATTTACCAGAAGCAAACCATAAAACAAGAGTGAACATCTAGACTTCTAAAATAGTTCTTAACACACTGGAATAGTTAGTATGTACTCGTCCGATAGTGTACGCTTAGCTTAGTTTGGCACAAGTCCAATTTTCATGGACTGAAATTTAATTCGGTCAGAAATGTTTTAATTTGTAGAATATGTAGATGTCTAAAGAAAACATAAGCGAACATAGGCAAAAACTGCAAAGATAAAGAAACAATGTGAAACCTGTAATAACTTACATTGTCTTCGTGTATTATCGTTGACACTAAGTTGGATGGTTCTCGGGCCACCAAGTGAACCGGAAGTGTGCGACGAAAGAAGGCATTTAGAACATTTATCCGGGTAGAAAGACGCCTTTTCAGGGAATTTCGAATGCATTGTATTTTAGTGGTGTTACTATACATGTAACTCTGTATGGCATAATAGTGTGCAAGCGGTAGGGTTGGTGTACCTAATCAGACAAAAAGTATAATGTACAGCGTTACAGAGTGGAAATAGCATTGAAGTCGGTCTCTTGCCACCAGTTGGTCATCTCATTGTCAGTGTTTGGAGTTTATGTTAGGGTTACGTTTAGGGTTAGTTTTCGAGTTAGGGTTAAGGTTATATAAGTCAATTATGGAACAAATGAAAGCAGAAGAATGTTCAGTTTTACGATGGTAGTTTCGCCACTGAAAAGTAGTTTACGCCTTCCATACAAAAATGAAGTGTTTACACCGTTTCAAAATATAATAACCGAATTTGATTCTCCGTGTTAAGTTTCCTCTGTGTCAGCATGAAAACATAACTGGGCATAGCGCAGCATTTTCGATTTCTTTTAATGATATAGCTTTTTGTTCGGCTCATGTTTGCAGATTCCTTCACCTTACGCATTCTCCTGGGAGGATCTATTAAATGGACATAATTTCCAACTAGTGTGATATGCTTCATTCTTTTCCCTATATATGCTCGAACATACAATAGAAATGTAAACAAAAGAGTGGGCAGCATTAGTCAATAAATGCCGTATGCATTTAGATATGTTTTCCCCTCATAGACTAGTTGACTCCCAAGGAAAGAGAGTCGAGCCTATCCTGCTATTTAACCCATGGCGCGGGGGTGGGGGGGGTACTCACTCCTTTCCCAAGGGCATTAGTGTGGAATGGACGTAAAAGACCTAGGCCAAGGTTTGAACTCGGCCAACCGTTTCCCTTGCAATACCTGATTCTTCTACGCTTAACAACGATTTACTGAACGGGGCTATAGTGGTACCCGTCAAAACTGACAGGATTATTTGCGTATGGATAATATAAATATATATTTATTTTAGTATAATGTAAGCAATAAAACGCATACCTCGAACGAATTTTATTTTCATGCCGATTTTCTACAACTCTTTATATTTTCTGTTTTAATAAGTTTGAAACAATACGGCAACAGAATTTTGTCTTATGAAAAAAAATCAGAGATGCTTATATTTAGTGAAATTGGTTCCGTGCTACTACTGAGATCATCGTCATCAGCAGCAGAAGTATTATTGTTATTATCATTATTATTAGTAGTAGTAATAGAAGTAGTAGTAGTAAGGATGTATACACACACACACACACGTACACAGTATGATCTTGTTTTACCACCTTATTCACATTTTGTTTGCTTTAGCGTGACAGAAACCAGCCAAGCAGTCATAATCCTGACATAGGCCTTTATATTATAAGATCAGCAAAGTTCTGTTCACGTCAGACAGGATCCCAGTTCAAATCTTATTTTCTTTTTATTTCCAATCTATGCTGCTTACATACTAATCCAGGAATGTAAAACCATCTGTTGAGTTTTGTCATGAAAATCAAAAAAAAGAGGAAAGAAAAACCAGTCAAAAATCGATAAAAACATGAATCATATTAAATATTCCAATTAATGATCGATGTGAATGGCTTGGCTTCGCGAGCGAAGATTTTGGGGATGGACCTCCACAGCATTTGGACCATAGACGGCGGGACCAATGTGCGGAGTAAACCTCCAGCCTGAGCAGCGTAGTTTTAAGGTGAAGTGCGACTTGATGATCGATGTAGTGGTATTAAAATGCTTTATATTACCAATTAGCATTCTAGTTAATTACACTGAATTAATTACACTGAATTGCATTAATCTTTAGCTAATTTTTTAAACAATATTTAAAAACAGCTATTTTAGATAATAACCAAATTCCAATCAACAAAACTTTCAAAAACGTTGGCAACGCTATTCGCTTGTCCTTTTCTCATGCGTTAGTGATAGTGTGTTTCTGCGATTCGTTGTAAGATTCGTGGGAATCGTCGCCTAACTGTATAAATTCGTGAAACATGATTTTAAAAGTAAAAAGAAACTTACGATTCATCGTGTTGCATTTGAATCCTCTGTCAGCAGATTTTGGGGCAACACGATGCATCATCAGTTGTTCTTTTCAAATCAACTTTTACAGATTCCTATCTCTTCGGAAACTTCACAGACAGGCGACGACTTTCACGTACTTTTTCAATGACAAAAAATCGTCCACAGCATCGTCTTTGGTGGATATTGTCCTCGTTTTGAAACGCTGGTACCACTCGTGGCATTGCGTACGGCTCGACAATACTCCCCGTAGGCCTGTTGCAACATTAGAAATGTCTCTCAAAAAGTTGTTCCTAGTTTGTAACAGAATTTCACACACACGTTGAAGGCTATTTTCGCTTTACGCTTTTTATTCAAAAAAGAGAAAAGTGGCGTAAAGTTTCGAATTTAGACGACTATCTATATTTGAATTCTATCAGATAATCTCAGTTTAAGTGGAAAAGTCCATTGTTTAAAATGTTGGTTTATCCGCAAACATGCTAACTTTAAGTTGAGGAGTCAATGGTTACAAACATGGTTCATTATATAAGTAGATGCTTTCTCACATAACATTTGAAACTAAATCTCATTTTCTTTACTTATCTACACACACCATTTATTTTCTTTACTTATCTACACGTGTTTGCTCATTATTGTTATGAACATCTTTTTACTTGATTCTCTCGCCTCTATCTTACCTCGGGTATCGTTAGTCCTGCAGTTCAAAGTACCTGAAATGTAACATATGCACACGTATAAGTACAAAACAAGATAATATCATCAAATATGAAACAATTAAAATCAATATTTATTTTAAAATAATATTTTACTATTGACTAAAATGTTGCTTATATTTATTTTGTTCATTGCCTAAACCTGTCTTTCTCAACCTTTTAGATAAAAATTATAATCTAAAGATAGTTTTATACATATTTGTTCATTTTGGTCAACATTCTAAGATACCATATTTGTTTTCAGTCTCCTCTCACCCAAAGGACATTTGATATAAAGAAATATAAAATGGAAGTCAGTCTCCTTGCAAGAATATTGTGAAGCCTAGCCTACCCTTCATAGAATTAATGTTATTCATAAACATTATTTCCGTATATAAATATTTACGGAATCAGACATTTTCATTTTCATGTTCAGTTGATGTTTCTAGTATCTGCTAGTGTCTTCTAGTGCTGCTAATGCTTTTAGTGTATTATAGTGCTTCTAGTGTTTTCTAATGTCTTCTAGTGCTTCTAGTGCTTCTAATGCTTCCAGTGCATTCTAGAGCTTCTAGTGTCTTCTAGAGTCGTCCAGTGCCTGCTAGTGTCTTCTAGTGTCGTCTAGTGCCTCTAGTGTCACTTGTTTTAAAAACAGGATCCTCTACTCGTTATAGAAAAGAAAAACTCAAATGAAGCCAAAGACAGGTAGTTTTTTCACGCATGAATAACATTTTCACGGAACACCTAACAACATGTCCCGGAACTCCAGGGTCTCGCTGAACCCCGGTTGAGGAAGGTTGGTCTAAACACTTTAAATGATGATGTCATCATAATGAATGTGACTGGTATATGAGGCAGCCCTTACTTCTCACCGGCAACTGTGGTCGAGATTTCGAATAGTAATGGTTAAGGCAAGTAGGCCCATATTCAAAGCGTGATTTTCAGAAGAGATTCTTCCTAATCTGCAGTTTATCGCCATTGGTCTTGTTCTGGTCAAATGTCCAAAACTAAGGGATTGATTGGTCGGTTGGATAATTGTGCATTTCCTTGCGGTGCCAGTCGACAGTGCTCAGGTGAAAAGACAAGATAGAGTAAGTTTATTTTCAATGCAGGCAGATCCTACCAATTGGAACATTGACGCAACACAATCTTCTTACATCGCATTTCACTACCATTTACCTTTGTAATAGACTAAGCTAGGTATGAAAAATGTCGATAAGTCATCGTGGCTCACTAGTAATTAACAGCATACAGCATAGAGTTACGTATTCAAATCCTGCCCTAAATTAAATATCAGTAAATTGACTGAGAGGCTGAAATTTGCACTCACCATCTGGGCAATTAGGAGAGTTTCTCAAAGGCTGAAATGAAAAATAATAAGACATGAGTAAACGAAGGTTCTCTCAAGTTATTTTGTTTCTCATGAAATTCACCGCTTATACTCACAAACATCATCTTGTGTTGCTTGTTTACACCTAGTAGTAGACATAATAGTCTTAAGTTGTGCGAATTTCTTAGATGAAGTATCGTCACTATTATTCATTTTTATCTAGTTTTTCTTTCATCATATTGTTGTTGCTTGTTTACACCTCCTAGTAGGAATACACGTAACAGTCTTACTTTCGTAGATGAAGCAGCATTGGAAATAGTCAACCAAAAGTATCAACATACATAGGTTTCTTCAGTTTTTAAGTGGGCCTGGTTGGCTGGCTATCCATGTATGCGTCGCGCATACAGGCCGCACGCATGGAGCTAGAGGGTTGAAAATCTAAACATTTACTCCTTATTATGTCTAGAAGAAACAGTATTTTTGTTTCTTGATAATTCCGCCCCTAAAGTGGGGTGTTCAATTTGCAATGTAAGCTTTTGCTAAATTGGTCACTTAGTTTATGTCCGGCAGCATTCACGTTTGGTTTTTGAGGAGCTCTGCACAACAAAAGGAGTAACGTATTCATTGATCATCCTGTTTTCCAACTTTTAATTGTTTACCCCCAACACGACATGCTGTCAAAATACGTTGGTCAGGTGACGGCTTCTATTGAGTGACTAAGCAGACCTGTCATCATTATTCATTTTGGATTGCTCTTTCTTAAATTATTAATAATAACATGTTTGACTTTATAAATTTCTGTAAATACAGCCACAAATATCGGACCGTTCAACGCGATTGTTGTTCCTGGTTATGGAGCGTTATTATCGAATTGCTTGCAGGTAAACATAAAATGTTTGACTTTAAAAAGGTTTAGCAAATGGCTATTATCCCCCCCCCCTTCACACCTTGCATTTGCGACCAGGAGAATGGTACTTCGAGATTTACCTATTTCCAATTGCACAGCGGGTAGATTTGCATATATTCTATTCACATACAAAAGATCACATTTTTGTTCTCAGCAAAAACACCAACATATGCATCTAAATTAATATGTATGTACACTATAGTTAAACAAAAGTGATCACAAATGATTTAGAAGTGAATAGTTTTTCGAGATTTACGAGTGTACTGTAATTCATTTTCACGAATCAGACACCAAAATGCAATCTCCCATTATGTCTTCGTCATATGTTCCTTGGTAGCGGCGTTCAAGGTGGAAGATCCTGGTGGAATAACTCGCCTTGCTCCTCCGAATACGCTCCAATGTTGAATTTATCAAGATAAGTTTCAAGGATATGAACTTTGAGGGAGGGAGCCCACGGCAAATCTTACCGTAGTTCAGCGTAATCCCAACCAGATCCCTATAGTTTCAGGCCTTGCGATTGTAAAGAAAAAAAACGTAGTGTGCTTTTTTCAAGATACTGGACTGAATGGCAATCTTTTAACGGGAGCAGGATCATGCTGTCTCAAAGTATGAGAGAAAAAACAACAATGCAACATGTTTTTTGGTTCGATACAATTCGATCTTTAATAAGACACAGTAGAAGAGAAAATGAGAGATAATAGATGTAGAGGGAAGGGGGGTGGAGAAAAGACCCACAGATTACTCGTGGCTAGTTCCGGCTAACAAATGTCCATGGCAATGTAGGATGCTGTGGTTTTGGAAGATTATACGTCGAAGCGAAAAGTTCATCGTGCTCAGCTTTCAGCGAAGAGTTGAATGTTGGTACCTTGTTGAGTTCTTGTAGATTCGAACTTTGTTCGTGTCTTTGGTTTATTTGAGTTATTTCGAGTTGGGTTCTCGATAAAATTGAGTTGAGGTACCTTTTTTTAACTCGAACTTGAGTTTAGTTGATATCGCCATGTGGTGAACAGAAAGGTTGTTGATAGAAGGTTACCGTTGCTAGCTGCTGCTTCAACGGCTAAAGTAAAAGGGGCAGGCTCATGCTTGAAAATTTCCGTCGTCTCTTCTTGGGGAGAAACTGTCTGTCGTTGCAAGCAGCCCTTAAGGGCTTAAGCCCTTTTTTGTCTTGACTGCAAGGCTTTCGAATCCGGCATTAGAAGTGCGCGGCCCCTTTTTTAGGCGCTTCTCATTGGTTGAATTTCAAAGTGTTCATTTGTAACCCCTTTAATTTATTTTGGGGTAGGAAGGAAATTTGTGAAAAGGGATACATAATAATATTTCTAATATTATATTTGGTCCGACGTAGACACGGACTTTGACCTTTGCCTCAGAGAGTACTCTGCTAAGGTGTAGGGGGTCTACAAGACTTATTTCGGCATTCATGTCGGGGATCAAAACAAATTCTAGGCACTTCATGTCACCTGCAGTACAGTAGTGTGAAGACCTTGCTAAATGCCTTGAAGTATGGTGTGTACGACTGGGAGGTTAGCGCGGATTTCAAAATGGGTTGAATTCCTGATGGGTCTCAGTTTCCCTGCCTTTTGGACTACAGGGACATCTTGGCGCACAACCAACGGCGGACTGGCCCATAGCCACCCGTAGTCTATGTGGGCGATGAACAACGTCACACAGCAATCACTGGTTTAACCTTGGAAGATGTCGATGCCACAGCTTCACATACAATTATTCCTTATTAAACAATGTGTTACAGATCTAAATAAGGAGTTTGTAGCTTTCACGTAACCTCCCTAAGCTGTCTGAAGCAAAATAGGTAAATTACAAAATATTCTGGTCACAAAAGCAAAGTTTAACGATAATGATAGTCGGTTTCTATACTTTTAGATATAGTCAATCAGAAAATAATATTTTCTACCCGGAAACAGAAAAAAGCTGAAAAGAAAAACCAGCATTATGACATGAATCCATTTACAATTCATGGAGAAAAACTAAGCAAAAACACAAAACAATATTATTTGCAGCTTTAAATTGTGGCTTATCTACTTTCCAATAAACAACATAATCGATACTTTGAAAGTAAAGTAACATCAACTGCTTACCTCAACGACACTTAGCAAAGAAAGTGCACACAAGAAATATAACAAAGGCAGTATATGCTGTGTAATCGAAAAGGTAGTAATGCATCTTGCTGGGGAAACTTACTAGTTAAGCTTATCAGTGTGTGTGTGTGTGTGTAGCAGCGAACTTGCTCTTTAATCTACATAGATACATATCAAATAACAACACTTTTCGATCTGTCCCATAATTAGCCATTAGACGCCCATGTCCCTTTCTTGCTGCGATCAGTTCATTCGGGAAATGTAAGCAACTCCCATTCATGAACATATTACTATAACACATAAATTATCCAACGAACGAATTAACAAAATACTCGATAGTTTGATAATAAAGTAAAACTACTTACCTCAGCAAAACCTAGCAAAGTAAGTGCACATAATAAATATAACACCGGCATTACCACTGGCTTTGATGTGTAATCGGAACGGTACCAATGTATATCGCTGGAAAACAAACGCGGTTTCTTGTTAAGCTGTTATCAATTTAGAAAGAACGGGGGTAAAGTTTCTGTTGAATCTCTTCTTATATAGATGTGTGGTCGTTAGAGTCTTGCAAACTGTAATCGTTCGGGTTGGGAACAGATGTCATTATATGAAAAGTGACTTGTAAATGAGTTGCTATGAATACTAATGGTCAGAACGGTGGATACATTAATATTCCAATCATTATATTTTTCGAATTAATGTTCTCACTGCAGTTCAATATATGACAGGCAAACATATGCCCATTGTAATTAACTAAAATGCTTATTGTTAATTCAAAGCCTTTTAATAACACTATATTCAGAGATTAATTGTGATAATTAACATGATTTATGTTTTTATTGATTTTTGATTGTTTTTTTTTTTATTGTTTTACACTCTTTAACTATTGAGAAAGCAGCATGGATTGGATTAAATATTCATTTCGGGCGAGATTTGAACTTGTATCCCCTATCCCCAAGATTCTGTCTGAAATGAACAGAACTTTACTGATCTTCTGTAGTTTGTTGGTTGGTTTCTGTCACGCTAAAGTAAGCAGAAAGAGCAGAAGAGGGTAAAGCAAGGTTGTACTGTGTCTGTGTATTCCTGTATACCTCACTACTACTACTAATACTACTACTACTAAAATAACGGAACATTTGAGGAGTAGTAGGAATATCAACATCAATTAAATTCCATTCATGCATCGCAAAAAGATTATAAAAGGCGCCACGTTAAAGTGTGTTTGCATCTCCAGTGGTGCTTATGTCAAAAGTAGGGATTGCCAACCGAGGGAAAGTGGTACCGCCACACAAAGGTGTGAAGAATGAATCAGTGAAGTTGCTGTGGGATTTTAATATCCAAACAGATCGAGCCATCCACCACCGCCGACCTGACATAGTCGTGGTTGAGAAGGAATCGGGAAAGTGCTGGATTGACGATGTTGTCATCCCTGGAGATCGCAACAATGAGGAAAAGGAGTTCGAAAAAATAGACAACTACTCGGGACTCAGGGTCGAATTAGCTAGGCTGTGGGGAAAGGATACAGGGTAATACCAATTGTCATTGGGGCTCTTGGATTCATTGGAACAAAATTAAAAAAGAACTTGGAACAAATTGGAATACGTCCCAGCATAACCACCTACAAAAAGCTGTTTTACTTGGTACTGCGAGTATCCTGCGAAAGGTGCTCTCAGTCTAAGATCATGTGACTTGATGGGGAGATCCTATAGGGAAAATCCGGTGAAAAAACGTGAATTTACTACTACTACTACTACTACTACTAATAATAATAATACAAAAACTGGGGCACAAATTCAGGATTTGTGCGTCAAAACCGGCAGGTGCTCCCTTGTTAGTCACCAGGAGGGTCCCGGTAGTCCTCCTGCAGCTGCCAAAATTCTGACTTGTGCTTCCTTAATGGCCTTCAGGTGAAACACAGCCGTTACCAAGCGACTTTAGGCCAAAATAATCAGAAAAGAATGGAGGAAATAGGACAACAAATGTGTTATGTATTGTTACCTTAAAAGCAAACGATCCGATAGATATTACAGAGATCGCATGCTCACGATATGGCGGGGAACATCCACAGTAGAGACATCAAGTTCTTCTGAAAAGAAACTGGTTATCACAGATAGAAATGCAGGAAATCCACAGGAATATAGAAAAAGAAGAAAGCTGATTACCCTCAGAGGAATACCCCGACACAACTATCATAATGAACAACGAAGTACAACCAAACTTAACCAAAATCCCTGACCGAATTACAAGTCAAACACTAGGGAGGGGCGTTGGCACCCCAGCGGAAGAAGAAAAACCCTTCTACAAATGCTGAAAGAAGCGATGCAAGAAGAAAAGAGGCTACTGTCATCCCTTAGGGGCAAGGATTGAAAAAAGATAAAAGATTCAACGGAATATCTAAACTGGCTTTTACAGCATATTGAAACCAACAACATCACTGAGCTCAACAATCCCATCTACGCTGGTGCAGAAATGGTAACCAACATCTGCAAGACACAAGAAGAAACCCTTAACAACAGGAACAAAACCCTGTCTAGGAGAGGAGATTAGAAAAACAGATCTCCTAACTACAGATAGACGAAAAACACATCGCACACGAACAAAACATCAGCGAGACTATGGGATACATACAATATAAGACAAACAGGGACACATATAAAAAATCAGGAATAAACACCCAACGTAAAATACACACACAAGAAAACAATTGAGTAGTATTAACCCTTCCATTAAAATAGACAAATATAGAAACATTATTACTACTAGAATCTATTTGAAATAAACAAACCGAAAATGGAAAAATAAGAACAGACAAGAGAATAATCCCTATTTACTACTACACAACATTCTCTTCACCAAAAGAATGGAATTTATCAAAGCCAAAAAAGAGGAGAGAGAAAGATGGAAATCCTTCTGGGAAAACCAACGCATGATCAGGTCAAAAGTGGGGAAGGAAGAGATGCCACTGTCAGAAAGGAAAAAATATCTACCATTTGCTGACTTG
>VCCN01005908.1:10384399-10402084 GCA_006491835.1 Architeuthis dux | reverse complement strand
AATAATTCTAAGACAATAAGGCAACAGAACTGGATAAAAACCGTAATTCATTTTTCTTATGAGAAAAACATCAATTTTACTCATGAAAAATCAGAGATGCTTATTTTTAGTGGATTCTTTTCCGTGAGACAACATCAGCAGCATTAGGAGAGGCAGTCGTAGTAATAATAATAATAGTTGTGATATATACACGAACATACAAACACAGTCGAGCCTTGCTTTACCCAATCTTCTCTTTATGCTTGCTTTAGTGTGACAGAAATCAACAAACAGTCAAAAACGTTACAGGCTGTTAAGATTAATGTTGTGTCCATGTCAGACAGGATCCCAGGGATAGGGGATGCAATTCAAATCTCGTCCGAAGATATTTTCTTTTTATTTCCAATCCATGCTGATTGTCAAAGAATGTAAAATCATATGTTGAGTTGTGTCATGAAAAGCAAAAACAAAGAAAGAAAAAACATTCAAAAATCGATAAAAACATGAATCATATCAAATATTACAAGTAATGATCGATGTAGTGGTATTAAAATGCTGTATATTACCAATTAGCATTCTAGTTAATTATATTGAATGTATGTTTGACAATAATATATTGTGTTGAGTAGAAAATCAACTTGAAAAATACAATGGTTGGAATATTGATCTACCAACCGTTTTGATCATTACTATTCATTAGAACCGGTGGTCAGCTTTTCAGTGCCCCACCCCCCGCAAAAAAGTATGAACTAGATGCTTCTGTCAAACAGATTACGAGTGGATCCTGGAATAATTATATTTAAACTTTTGCCATTTGACTGCTCCTGGTACATAAACATCATCTCAAACTTTGCATTAATTAACACTAGATAATTAAAAGAATAATGCTGGCACGTGCGTAGACACCTGAATGGCCGTCATTCTTGGTTTGACAGTTATATATTGTGTTGGAGTACAAAATCAATTTGAAAAATACAATGGTTGGAATATTTATGGAATATTACTATTTATAACAAATTTAATCATCATTTCCTCCTCAATCTTAATGTCCTGCCATTGAAACATTTTTCCAATTGTGACAAGGAACGTCTTACGTTCTGAGGACTTTTATAATTATGAATTCATTCGTGAATCCTAAAAGGGTTATACAGTATCGCCCATAAATAAGTACACCCCTACCACTATGTTATCGAAAGTTAATTTTCTTCTAAACCAAATATAGCAGGATTTTATTATTTCTAGTGGAACATTACACAATGTTATAGAAAGTTAATTTAAAATTGCGGAAAGCGAACTTTTAAAAATCGAGAACTTCCTAGATTTCTTTTAGAAAAGAAACTAAAAACAGTTTCAGTGGAAGAGACCATTGTTTATAATGGTGGGACGGAGATATTTTATCATCAAACTTGTTAACTTTAAGCGGAAGAGTCCATCGTTACAGAGAGCCAAGAAAATCACACTGCTCATTATATAAGTAGGTTAAATTAGCAGGAGTTGATAGTGCGAAATCCAATGTGGATCACACCCATTAACAACGATTAGAAAGATTAGTTTTCTAATCATTGCTGTACAACGTGCGTCCTGATCCGTTTATATTTATCTATATCTTTCACTGAAACAGGATTTTAGTTTATTTTCTAAAAAAAAAAAGTCTCCTGATTGAATTGAAATGCAAGAAGTCCTCGCATTCTAAAATTTCGGTTTCCGCAATTGTTTCGCTTTTTCGAAAAAAGGTGAAAAGCATACTAGAATTCGGCTTTTGTTTTGCAATGAACCATTATAGATGCAGCGCACAAGCCCGTCCTCTCTTTTCTACACCCCAGTCTCTAGCACCTCCTACCACCATGACCTCCGATGACTCAGCCTGATGTACCATCCTAACCATTTTGGGGACCCAGGTAATTGTCACACCATTTACGCCATTTCCGCTTACGAAAGGATTTCATAGGAATGATCGACTTTTGAATAGGGAGCGTAACCTCTATATCCATGATGTATCCATGAATATCTGTTATGAATGTCAATATACAGTAAACCATCGATTTAACGGACATTGGTATAACGGGTTTCGAATTAACAGTCCTTTTTCATGAATATTTGTTATGAATATGAATATACAGTAAACCCTAGATTTAACGGACATTGGTATAACGGGTTTCGAAATTAACAATCCTTTTTCGTGAATATCCTTTATGAATATCAATACAGAGTAAAACCTGGATTTTGCGGACGGTGGTGTAACAGGTTTCCAATTTAACAGTCATTTTCATGAATATTTCTTATGAATGTCAATATACAGTAAACCATCGACATAACGTATATTGGTATAACGGGTTCCGAATTTAACAGTCCTTTTTCATAATATTTGTTATGAATGTCAATATGCAGTAAACTCTCGATTTAACTGACATTGGTGTAACGGGTTTCGAATTTATCAATCCTTTTTCATTAATATTTTTCATGAATGTCAATATACAGTAATCCATCGAATTACCGGCAATTGGTATGACGGGTTACGAATTTAACATTCCTTTTTCATGGATATTTGTTATGAATGTCAATATAGATTAAAACTTAGAAATATCGGTCATTGTTATAACGGGTTCCGAATTAAACAATCCGCTTTCATGAATATTTGTTATGAATATCAATATAGAGTAATCCCTACATATAACGGACATTTGTTATGAAATTCAATATACAGCAAACCCTAGATATATCGAACATTGTTATAACGGGTTCCGAATTTAACAGACCTTTTTCATGAATATTTGTTATGAATGTCAATATAGATTTAACACTCGGTATATCGGACATTGGTATAACGGGTTCCGAGTTTAACAGTCCTTTTTCATGGATATTTGTAATGAATGTCAATATAGAGTAAAACCACTATATATTGAACATTGGTATAACGGGTTCCGAATTTGACAGTCCTTCTTCATGGATATTTGTAATGAATGTCAATATACAATAAAACCACTATATACTGGACATTGGTATAACGGGTTCCGAATTTAACAGTCCTTTTTCATAATATTTGTTATGAATGTCAATATACAGTAAACCCTCGATAGAACGGACATTGGTATAAAGGGTTTCGAATTTAACATTCCTTTTTCATAATATTTGTTATGAAACTCAATATACGGCAAACCCTCGATATATCGGACATTGTTATAACGGGTTCCGAATTTAACAGACCTTTTCCCTGAATATTTGTTATGAATGTCAATATAGATTGAACCCTCGGTATATCGGACATTGGTATAACGGGTTCCGAAATTAACAGTCCTTTTTCATGGATATTTGTAATGAATATCAATATACAGTAAAACCACTATATATTGGACATTGGTATAACGGGTTCCGAATTCAAAAGGCCTTTTTCATGAACATTTGTTATGAATGTCAATATACAATAAACTCTCGATTTAACTGACATTGGTATAACGGGTTTCGAATTCATCAATTCTTTTTCATCAATATTTTTCATGAATCCATCGAATTACCGGCAATTGGTATGACGGGTTACGAATTTTGTATAGTAATACAGTAAACCTTCGACATAACAGACATTGGTATAACGGGTTCAGAATTTAACAGTCCTTTTTTCATGAATATTTCTTATGAATGTCAATATACAGTAAAGCCTCGGTATATCGGACATTAGTTGAAAGGGTTCCGAATTTAACTCCTTTTTCATAAATATTTATTATGAATGTCAATATAGAGTAAACCATCGATTGAACGGACATTGGTATAAAGGGATTCGAATATAACAATCCTTTTTCATGAATATTTGTTATGGATGCCAATATACAGTAAACCCTCGATATAACGGACATAGGTATGATGGATTCCGAATTTCAAAGTCCTTTTTCATGGATATTTTTTATGAATGCCAATATACAGTAAACCCTCGATATATCGGACATTGGTATAACGGGTTCCGAATTCAACAGAGGTGTGGATAAGAAAGGAATGCCGGATTGGAGATTACACCCTGTACATCTCCGTAAACAGGTCAAACTTCCGCTCCATTCCTGACTCCATAACATTCCGATGCCGTCAAGTGTGGACAAGAAATGATTGCCGGATTGGAGATTACACCCTGTACATCTCCGTAGACAGGTCAAACTTCCGCTCCATTCCTGACTCCATAACATTCCGATGCCGTCAGATAAGATTAATTTCTGGGAACAGCTAGCGAGATTAATCAAGCGGGAAATAGAGGGGGCGGGGCGATAGTGCGCATTAAGTGGTGGGTCTCCCTTAAAGGTAAGTTGATGTCGTTCCCCGCCAAATACGCTCAACGACTCGCCCTAGCAAAAGCCGAGACGGAAGCGACATTTCCCGGGCGGTGACCGAGGGGGACACCCTAACTATAGAGTTAGCTAGGAGAGATCTGGAGCAATCGGCTAGCGAGCGAAACCAACGTCAGATTAAAGAGAGTGTCTAACGCGGCAGAGAACATCGGACGGGCTACCCAACGATCGGCTTGGAACATCTACGAGGGTTTTCGACTGCATTTCCAGAATCTTTCTGACCCTAGCCTGTGCGAATACGGATTTCGCGACTATTTAGCCGACTTCCCTCGCTTGGAGTTGTACGAATCATTTAGTTGCGATGGACTATTACGGAAGCCCAGGTCCAGGACAACCTGTATCTGGTTCGCACGATCTTCCTGCTTGCTCGTAGGTGCCTGGTAGGGAGTTCACCGGGACCCTTCGAATGGGCAGGGCGTGGTTATGTTGCAAAGCCCTGATGCAGGTTTCCACTGACAGCGGCCTCGCGCGACCTCGGGAGTTAGTGGGTGAGTAGATTCGGACCCGCTGCCTCTGGTGTTTTTGTTTTTACATTGTTCTTTATAGATGTTGTTGTTGTTTCTTTTGTGCATTGTAAATAACTTGTTTGCTAGGATGTTATCTATACCTTTTATTATTTTGAATGTTTGTATTGCGTCTCCCCTAGTGTAGTTAGATTTAATTTTTGTAGTGGGGTTTCCACGCTTGGACTGCGTATTCTAAGTGTGGTCTGATGTACGTTGTGTTTTTCTATGTTTCTAATAGTTTTATGTCTTCCTCCAATGTTGTAACGTTATATTTGTATATTTTTGTGTCGTCTGCAAATATGTTACATTTTGATTTGATTGTTTCAGGTAGGTCATTTATGTACAGGATGAAAAGTATAGGTCCCAATACTGATCCTTGTGATACACCTCTATTTATTTTCCAGTTTGATTTTGTGCCGTTTATAGTAACACTGTTTTCTTCCTATTAGGAAGTTTTACAACCATGTTAGTATATTTCCTCTAATGTTGTAACACTTTAGTTTATGGAGTAGTCTTCTATGTGGTAGTGAATCAAAAACTTTACTGAAGTATAGGTATATTACATCTATTGGTTCTCCGTCGTCATCTAATTTAGTCCACTCTTCCAGCGTTGTTAGTAAGTTTGTTAGGCATGATTTTCATAGGCATGAATCCGTGTTGTGCGTCTGTTATTATATTGTGTTTTTCTATCTGTTTCATGATTCTTTCTTAATTAACTTTTCTAAGGTGTTTACTGCGATGGTAGAGATATTGGCCTGGAGTTAGATGCTAATTGTTGGTCTTCTTTCTTTCGTATTGGTGTAACTATCGTGTCTTTCCAATCCTGTGGTAGTTTTCCTTGTGTTAGTGATTTGTTGAATATTATTATTAATGGGTTACTTATTTCTTCTGCTGCAATTTGTAGTATTTTAGGGTGTATGTTGAAGAGTAAGTTAGCAGGGCGAAAAACGGGATGTGGGAAGAGAATTTTTATCTTTTAATTTTCGAAATGTCCCACATCCTCCGGGGAACTTTACGTTATGTCATCTACGGGGGAAGGAGGGGGAATACTAAACACAAAAGGGGGGGGGCTAAGAAAAAGGGAGTTGATGACCATTTTCTCCCTAGCTAAGTTAATCCATTGAAACATAAGAAGACACAACCTATTCTAACTTAATTCGGGCTGGGTTAGCATGTCTTTTCCCCAGATCCCAAGATTCTTTCCTCAACCAGTAACTTCCAGATGCCACTCTAAATTTCACACGACACAGTCGCGCAACTCTCATCCACCTATCGCCGAATTCCGACGAAGACGATCTCTTCCTCTCAACCCTGATCTTCACTTTAAGTTGATGCTTAAAGTAGATCATTTGTATGAGAGAAAAGATCTCGCCCTCGTAGAATCCCTGCTGACGTGTCGTCCACACCACGACTCTCAAAAAGCACAGGAGCACATAGTGTTCCTCCCTATCCAACGACGGTACCACATTGCACTGGCATCAAGGACAAAATATTGTCCGCCAAGGATGCGAACCATGTAGCCTTCAATCAACTCGAATAGCAGGTGCACAACTCTACAGTCAAAGAAGGCGTGCTCAAGAGACTCCTCCAAATCACTGCAGTGTTTGCATTCTGGCGAATCCACCAGTCCTACCTTATTTATTTCAGATCAAACATTATTTGAAAATGTGACACGAGGTCAAGTAGGGGGATTGGGGAAGGTACTGGTCTCCACTATCCTAACTTTAACTTAGCTAGTCACATTTGTTGACCCAGTCATACTGTAATATTCCTTTCACCATAACAACACATTTATTCTGAATATTTCTTTCATTCTATTTTCACCAAAATACCGCATTTTCTCTATGGATGTTCTACTTAATCCCACTTGTGAAGGGGGGGAGGTAAAAAAAGAAATTGTTTGTATTTACAAGTAAAATATCCCCAATGAATGATATATATTTACAAATTTGGTTAGTATGAGACCGCCCCCCCCTTAAATACTCTAATATGGCAGAAGGGTAAGTTAGCCGGGCGAAAAAAGGGATTTGGGTAGTAAATTCCTTTTCGAAATGTCCCACATCCTCCGATGAACTTGAAACAAAAAAAGGTGGGGACTAAAAAAAGAGGGGTTTGATGACCATTTTCTCCCTAGCTAAGTTAATCTGTTAAAAAACTTAAAGATGCAAAAACCTATTCTAACTTACCTTGGGATGGGTTAGCTTGTCTTTTTCCCGGATCCAATATTCTTTTCTTAACCAGTAACTTCAAGATGCCACTTTAAGTTAGCTTCATTCACCTATCGCCGAATTCCGATGAAGACGATCTCTTCCTCTCAGCCCTTATCTTCACTTTAAGTTGATGCTTAAAGTAGGAGATCTGTTGTATAGGAGAAAAGATCTCTCCCTCGTGAAATCCCTTCTGACGTGTCGTCCAAACCACGACTCTCAAAATGCCAAGTAAGCACAGGAGCATATAGTGTCCCTCCCTATCCAACAACGGCACTGGCATCAAGGACAGAATATTGTCCGCCAAGGATGCTAACCGCAGTGTTTGCATTCTGGCTAATCCATCAGTCCTACTACGGAAGACCGTATCAAACATTTTTTTAATTTTTCTTTGTGTATTATCTTTTGACCAATCAAAACTCAACAAACCACATAGTTGCCGTGAGAGCCGATTTCGCTGATATATATTTAGTTGCTGGATATCATCAACTATCAGTTATTTCTATGATTTTAACGATGGCTCCTAAATCAGTTCGAAAGGCGCTAAGAGGGCCGGCAAGGCTAAATCTAAAGGTAGTGGTGATGGTAAGAAAAGAAAGAGGAAGGAAAGCTACTCCATCTACATTTACAAAGTAATGAAGCAGGTCCACCCACCACAAAATGAAGTTTAAACACTACTTTAATTTATTAAATTGCAGGTTGAAGGCAAACTGTTTTAAATAATCAGGCGGGAACAGCAAACATGACGAGCAACAGCGGGGGGGGGGCTCTAGACACCCCCCCAACATCTTCAAGACCGACCCTCGTAATTCGTACAGAAATGAAGAGAAACCCGTGGGGTAGGGTCAGCTAATCAGGAAGGCAGAATAATAAAAAATCGTAATACCTCACCAGAAGATTACATTTTGACGAAACTTAGATGCATATGTTGCGAAGGTCGACAAACTAATATAGCCATTTCATCCATTTAAATGGTCATAAAATGGCTGCCAATTTTTTTTTTAGTGTATTTGTGTTTTTTTACGCTTTTTCGAGGTTTAGCGCGAAAAAGATGTTTGAGTTGGCAACACTGCCTAGAACCGGCAACATTTTTGCACTTGATCCGCCGATGATGAGGTAACATTAGATTGTGAAGCATAAAAAGACATTTTTTAATACCTAGTGATCTCGTAGTTTGGCGACCCAACTTATCACGGTTGTTGCCGTGGAGGGCACTCGGTCAGTTACAACAAAATAATACTAAGAAGATATCAAATCTAATAAAAAAAAACTTTTCAAAGTCATTTTTCTTGAAACGGAGACATTAGTTGCCGAAAATGCAAAAACACAGATAAAAATGATTTCAACAAGTACATTCAACCATGTGAATATTATCAAATTCAACTATTAATTCTTAGTTTGAATGAAAGTCTGGAACGTCACCAAAACAGCCCCCCCCCCCTCTTAATTCTTAGACATAAGGTCTTTTTATCTATAATGTTGGGGCCTCGGAGTGGATTTATTTTCAAAATCGTTTCCGTAATTTAGTCGGCACTGGTCTGCCGTTAGTATGTACAGAACTTATCAATTCACAGACATAAAAGTTCTTTTTATCAATACTATTGGGGAGGGAAGATGTGCCCCGGTCATTTGAAAGTAATTCCAGTTGATTCTTTCTTTTCTTTTTGATTATTATTATTATTTTTTTTTAAATGTTTGTGGGTTATATGCATATAAAGTTAATACATACACTATATACAGAGACAAACATTTGACTAACTAACGCTAGATATGCACCGTACTCAACAGAACTAGGAACGGAACTTGTTCGTAACCCGGGGACTCCGTATTCACATGACATCAAGTGTAACAAAACCGCATAAGAAGTTGAAAAGGGCCGTTGATCATTTTAAAGTCATTCGTATTTTGCAACACAAGTCCCATTTACTTGGCGCTGGTGTATTTGGTGACAGCCTTTGTTCCCTCAGACACGGCATGTTTGGCCAATTCTCTGGACAGAAGGAGACAGACAGCGGTCTGTACTTCACGGCTGGAGATGGTTGAACGTTAGCTTCAGAGGCGATACTCTCAAAATGATCTTTCACAAAGCTGTTCATGATTGACATTGCTTTGCTGGAGATGCCGGTATCATATATATATTCTTTAAACCGTATCTCTGAGAAATTTACTGACATGTCACCTCATTTCTCTGGCCTATTCCATATTTTCCTACACTAGCTTCCCCAACTTTTCCTTGACCTACCTTAGCATTAAAGTCTCCCATGAGTATTGTGTAGTTCGTCTTCTCTTGGTCCATTATCTTACTGATGTCGCCATAAAGCTCTTCAATCTCATGGTCAGAACTTTTCGAAGTTGGCGCGTAGACTTGGATTACCTTTAGTGTGTATATTTTGCTTAGTCTAACTATTATTCAAGCTATTCTATCTGATATGTTGTCAAAACTTATGGTATTCTTGACTAAGAATCCTACTCCACTGAATGTTTTACCCTCTCTCTCATTATAATAGAATAGATGATTACTTACCTTAAGCTTTAGACGGTTTTCTCCTTTTTCTTCACTTATACCTACGATGTGCCAGTTGATGTTGTCAAATTCCATTAACAGTTGATCCAGTATATGGTCCTCAGTTATGCCACGAACATTGTAGGCGTAGATTTTCATGTTGTTTAATTTGTTTAATGTCCCAGACTTTGTCTTGCTTGGATAGTGTCTGCTCGCAGTCAAGCGCACATTACCCGCAGGAACACGAAGCAATGCGGTTGGAATTTTAATAGGCTATGGTTGTGCTGCCATATTGGATTTGGGAAGGTGGTAGCTAATTTAGCTCACCTGTTGCCACTGTTTTCTGGTGAGCGTTCAGAATGGTGCCACCTTATTCGATGGGTCCCTATATATCTACAGGGGGTCTCTATGGCCCTCGCCGTCTTAGACGGTACTCCATATATCTATGGAGCTTTCCCCATCCGCAACCTGGGGGACGGGCCGAGTAGCAGAGAGATCTTGCCCCCGTCAGATCTTAAGGCTATCAGTCTTTGAATGATTGTGCCACCTTATCCGATGTATTCGGTGGACCCCTACATATCTTTAGGGGGTCTCCATGGTTAAACGATAACACAGGGAAAGACTCTAAAACAACTTTAAAGCTAATCAAACAGAGAAATATTTCGTTGAATATTTTTCTCTCCTCAAGAGAACAATTAAACTGTTTTGTCAAGAATGTTTAAGAAATCTTTCAAAAATGAAGTAGGCCTCCGAAAATTGATTCGAAGAATAAGAAATCAGGAATTTAGAAAAAAATTAAAATATATTGAAAATTACGCTTATTAATGTTACGGCAGAGGTGCCTGCAGCAATATTTCAAATTTGAAAAGTAGATGTTTTACATCTGAATTTATAGCCAAAGTTAGCCATTTTATAGCCAAACGAAATTTTGGGGTCGTCAAACCAAAAAGACCCAATTCATCCAAAATATCAGGATTTTGCCAAAATAATCTTAAAATATTTGAGCCTTATTTAAAAAAATCTAAATTTACATCCAACACCTAAACCAATATAATCTAAATTTAGATGTAAAATATCTACGTTAGTTCATTTGATATCGTCCATTTAAAAAAGGAAGAGAAAACCAGACCCAAACTTATGCCATGAACTAGATATGAACAGATTATGATAGAGAAATAGATAGAAAGATGTGAACAGTTATAGAAAGAATAGACAACTTAATAGTTAAGATTTTCTTTTACAGAAATTGAAATCATGCGCCAAAGTAAGATGGCCACTTTAGGTAATTCTTAGTAAATGAGATTCAGAATCAAAACGATAATTTTTAGTCATTAAACAAATGAAAAATGTGTTTAAGATTTTAGATTTTCACTTTTGCTTTTTTGTAATTTTGTAATTTCATGTCTTTCTCTTTTGGGGGGTACAGACATGGTAATTTAAGTTATACGCTACCAATGGAACGCATCGGTTGTTCAGTGGTATAATGCTCGCCTGCCACACGGGCGGCCCGGGTTCGATTCACGGCCGATTCAGCGAACTGTTTTATCATTATTGTATAAGCAAATTTCTCAGGATCAAAGATTCTTTTTCGAGAAGTGAGTCATTGTTTCAATAAGTGCATTCAATCATGTGAATATTATCAAATTCAAGCCATTAACCTTTATTCTTAGTTTGAACGTCACCAAACAGTTCCCCCCCTTCTCCTCTGGCTCGTACACCTATGCATGTGGATGTTTGTTCAATTGAGTCAGGACTATTGATTATATAATTTGCATAAAGATTAAAGGGAAATAAAATATTAGTATGTATTTACTTTTGAAAGATATATGTGACTATTAAAATAACAGTCAGATATTTCTTTTAAATGACTTTCCCGAGGAGGAGAATAAAACAAGTTTGGATGTTAGTTTGACAATATACTGACTTATGTTAACTATTCTGAAGTATCCATAAAAGACATAAATAGTAAAAAAAATCAGAAAATCTGGCTAAACTAGTAAAAACTACTGACATCGGAGTTATTTTCTTGATTTAAATCACTTTGAAGTGACGTCAGCAACGTGACTTTAACGTTATTCTAAGTCTTAGCTTAGTCTGACACAAGGCCACGTCTGTGGGGGCACTCAGTGAGAAAGATCAAACTCACTACTACAGTAATAGCTTGTTAACTGTTTTAACACTACGGTGATGCGCTCATATAAGCTTAGCTTAGTCTCTAGCACAGGCCCAGAAGCGTTGGGAACCCCAGTAAATAATTCGACTTCACTGCAGACACAGATATGCTGTGGAAAAACGACTATAACTGTTAACTGCCTGGTCTGCTTCTCGAGAACTGGTGTCTCTAATAATGATTAAAACCCGATCCGTCATACTGCTGTTGCAAAGCCACTAAGCCAGTAACTTGCATAATTGAAAATGTTATTTAAACCTCATGTTTAGAAGAGTAAGAAGTTCGACTGTTACGCTTTTAGTCTCGTTTAAAGAGCTAAACTGTAGATTACCTATGGGACAGAATAAACATGTTATAGTAAATTTCCCTGTCTGTCGTATTTAAATTCTACGATACACATGGTCTAGTGGGGGTATCTAATAACCTGCCTGTGGTGGAAATGGGAGGGTGGACGACTATGCACCACTAAAATAGTTTATTTGGCTCGTTATATCGACAAAATAATATTGCGTGTAAAAAAAAGAATTCAGTATTTAAAAAAAAAAAATAAACGTGATATATATAAATCGGGAGCTAAATTGTGCTCTAAATGTATTTAATTCTATAAAATTGTCAGGCGGCATGAGTAAAGTAGTGTTATTAATATTAGTCTGGTAAGGAATCTCATTTCTCAATGGAATAAAACAATTGTATAAAATAACTTTTTAGGGCCAGATATTTTTTCACAATTGTCTGTTCATTTAGACATAAGCGAAATTAATCTATTTTGTGTATTAGAAATATTATTTGTCTTCCATTCCTTAATCTTTCTTCCTGCCCCAAAATAAAGTTATGGGGTTAAAATTGGGCACGTTTCCATTGGTTGAAATTCAACCAATGAGAAGCGCCTAAAAAAATGGACAGCATTCTTCAAAATCCTTTTCCCTCTCTCTTCGCATTCGACAGCCGTGCGGACAAGACCTAAAAAAAAGGGCTTTCCCCCTTTTTGGGGACTGAACTGCTAACTTTCATTCTGATTTTACATAGACTCCAAATTACACAGCAAAATGTCAGGAGGAGGGAAAGAGCAAGACCCGTTCAACCCGTGCCGGACTTCAATTCCCCTTCGGTCGTATCCACCGTCTTCTGTCTAAAGGCAACTATGCCAAGAGGGTCGGTGCCGGTGCCGCCGTCCACATGGCCGCCGTCATGGAGCAACTGGCCACACCGCTGAGGTTCTCGAATTGGCAGGAAATACTGCCAGACACAACAAGAAATCCGGAATCATCCCCCGTCACTTGCAACTGGCCACCCGTAATGACGAACTATTGAACATTGTTAGCTGGAGTTAGCCACGACACCAGTGAGTCTCCTTCTCCACGCGAAATCCCACCTTTTTCACCCCCCCCCCACACACCCAACAAACTCAACCCTACCTTCCCTGTATATTTGTTATCTATCCTTTTCTCTTATGTAATAAAGATCGGATTATCTCGACCCAAAAAACCTTTTGCATTTTTATTTCTCTCACACTTCGAGTCAGCAAGATCCCGTTCACGCTAAACAAATCACCCTATGGAAGAAAGCTGGTTCTCTCTTCCAAACTACCAAGTACTCTTGCAGAACGCAAAGGTATCTAACCTAATGTAATGTTTCTTTTTTAATATTATTTTATATTTTGCGAAAAAGCGGTAGGGATCACTGCTCAATGAGAGCACGATGTTTTTGTTATTTTTTTGATTGGAGGTAAGTTCGATCTTTTTAAAGTTCTATTTTTTTTATCGTGGAAATAGCTTCTTTCATTTATACTTTTGACAGCAAAACCTTTATTACATTGATGTTCGACTGACGTTGAGTGGAATTAGTCAACCCCACACAGATAATCTTTCGTTAAATTATTTATCTTATAATCTTTGTGTAGAGAGCTCTGTCAATTTATACTTTTGGGTATCAAACCATTTGTTACAAGATGATATTCGACTGACGTTAAATGGAATCGCAACCTCGCGGACGATTTTCCTGTTTAAATAATTCAACATATATATTTTCTCTGTAGAATACAGTTCAATTATACTTTTGAATATTCGTAAAAATGATGTTCGAACCACGTTGAAGAAAGTTATCTACAAGGAATTGCCTTTCTTTTAAAATGTTTTTTGTTTTATCCCTACGTGAAAGCACTGTATTTTTATAAATGTCTATTGTTCCGCCTAGCGCAAGTAGTTTGATGACTAAGAAATACAGTTTTATTTTCTGCTACTCCTTCAAAATCTCTTTGTAGTAACAGAATATTACTATCTTCATTTCAATGTATTCCCTACTGTGGAAAAATAGGTAAAGGGAAGAAGTTAAAAGTATTATCCCTTCTCCCACCTATCTAAGTGTAGCTATGAAGATAGTAGCCGTGGTCATTCACCAAGATTTCATATGGGGACAGTTCTTCCTCTTTTTTCGCTAACTACTGATCCTTTGATACAGGGTTCGCTTGCATTTTTATCAAGAAGCGATTTTTAAAGATAACTTGGTACGAAGCCTTGTTTTGAAAATCGGCAAAGATGCCTTCTAATTTTAAATTCCTCGATGCACATGGCAAATTGTTTATTTCCGAAATGCCGGAATTTTGTTTAAATTTACCGCCTAATAATGCGGTTGGCTTACATTTGATACTGGTGGCTTAATTTGGGTCAAAGCCTGTTGCCACGTGGCGACATATTTCTTTTCAAAAGAAAGCAAGATGGCGTCAGATTTCGAGCCTAAAATCTTGTGTGGATTTATAGGTCAGAAATATGTGGAATTGTTTTTTTTTTACTTTCATTAAAACAAGAATTAACACTAAGTGTTGTTCGTGTAGTTGATATTCTGTCTTCTAACGAAATATATACAAAAAATTTAAAGATTCCTGTAATCCGACTTTTGATCTGAGATCTTTCTAAGACCTTTTCAATTCAAAAGTAAATTTGAATTATACTCTCAATATCTATTGCAATGTTTGTTCTTTAAAAATAATACTTCTGATTCAGGTTCGAATTGTAGAATACATCCTTACAATTTAAATAAGAGCTTTATTACATGTTCTTTTATTTGAAATAAATATAACACTATACACATAAATACACATTACAATTTAATGTGATTTTCAGTCAGTCAGCAAGATCCCGTTCACGCTAAACAAATCACCCTATGGAAGAAAGCTGGTTCTCTCTTCCAAACTACCAAATACTTTTGCAGAACGCAAAGGTATCTAACCTAATGTCTACTCTTTATTAGTCTTGCTTCTTCTTTGTAAAGGTATCTTTCACGTTTTTAGGATAAAGACGTTGTAATTTAAGTTACAAGTATTTAATAGAATCGGTGGTTCAGCGGTAGAATGCTCGATTCCCACGCGGGCGGTTCTGGTTCGATTCCCGGGCGATGCATGGAGGTATTTTATCATTATTGTATTTTGTATATGCAAATTTCTCAGGTCAAATATTTTTTTTTATAAAAGTGGGTCATTCTTTTGTTTTTATTGTGTCCTTCTAGAAGTGAGATTGAAACGGAGGCATTAGTTTCCCAAAATGCAAAAACACAAAAAATAATTTAAACAAATGCACTTTCAATCATATTAATATATCAAATTTAAAGCATCAACATTTAATTTAGTTTGAACGAAAGTGTGGAATGTCCTTATTTAAAATTGTATCTTCGCGAGACGGATTCGAACCATCGACCTAAAGATCTCAGTATAAATATAAGTCCTCCGCTCTACCAACTGAGTTATCAGTTACAGAGAATTGATCCACAAAATTATTTATCATTCTTAGGTTTGTTCAATAGTCAGGACTACTGATGATATAATTTACATAAAGATTAAAATACAGTCAGACATTTCTTTTAAATTACTCTCCCGAGGAGGAGAATAAAACAAGTTTGGCGGTTGGTTTGACAATAATACTGTCTTAACTATTCTGATGTATCCATGAAAACAATAATAGTAAAACAATCCGAAAATCTTGCTAAAATAGTAAAAACTATTGACATCGGAGGTGGGTATCTCTAAAATTCAAAGAGTTATTTCTTGTTTTAAATCAGTGACGTCAGCAACATGGCTTTGACGTTATTCTAAGTCTTAGCTTGGTCAGGCATAAGGCCGTGTGTAGGAGGGACTCAGTGAGGAAGATCAAATACACTACTACAGTAATAGCTTGTTAACTGTTACGTTACGGTGAGGCGTCATATAAGCTTAGCTTAGCTTATTCTAGCACAGACAGGCCTGTTAGTCACATGTAACAGTTGCTTCCCTTGCAACGTAAGATGGACTTCATGAATGACAACGAGTTATTCCCCTTGATATATCTTTGTTGCAAGCGGCCTCTTTTTGATCCCTTTGTCTATTTTCTGTGACAAGGGGCCTTTGTTTGGAGCCTTTTTAAATAAACCTTTCAAGATGGTACACACATGTTCGTATTCTCCGTTCGTACAACCATGGTGTCAGAAATTGTGGATCGAACAAGGCAGAAATGACAGAAACAAGAACAAATAATAGTGAGTAATTTTATTCCACTAATGGGATGTTACTTTTGACGTTTCGGAATTCCTAAATTGTGTGTTTATTTGCCGAGATTTCACTGGAAGATTTCAAATGATGTCCATAAACCCCCCGGAAAAATTTGATTGGGAGGCGAAGAATTTGCATAAAGCCTTCACGGAATGGATCGATGAAGTGAATTGATACTTTGATTTCCAAAGATTTGAAGGTGAAGGAAATGATCGTAAGACTAAAACGGCTAGTGTTTTTAAAAAAAAAAAAAAAAGTCTTTTTATGTATCTTCTTGGGCGGAAAGGCCAGCAGATTTACAAAACGTTCCTTATTAAAAATGATGATGGAAATACTGTCGAGAATGAAGAAAATGGAACACTCGAAATGGTGAAAAAAGTTTTCAAGGAATTTTGTAAACCAAAAAAGACATTAATTGTTGACAGGATGATGATAATAATGACAGACGTTCATATAGCAGAGACAATACAAAAAGGAATCACACAACTGGGACTAAAGAAAAGCAAAGAAGAACCACAGCCGGACAAAACCCGAACCGTTTTGGTGACTGTCATTATGATTAAGCAAATATAATTGGTGACAAACAAAGGACTTTGATTGGAATTAAGAATTCAAATGTATGTGGCGAACAAAGGAATTGTTAGAATTAGAAATTAGAAATTTGAATTCTTGTTGGTATGCGAGATGTTAGTCACATGTAACAGTTGCTTCCCTTGCAACGTAAGATGGACTTGATGAGTGACAACGAGTTATTCCCCTTGATATATATTTGTTGCAAGCGGCCTCTTTTTGGTCCCTTTGTCTATTCTTTGTGACAAGGGACCCAGCCTTTGTTTGGAGCCTTTTTAAATAAACATTTCACGATGGTACACACGTGTTCGTATTCTCCGTTCGTACAACCAAGGCCTACACGCGTTGGGAACCTAATAATACTCGATCGACTTCACGGCAAATACTGTGGAAAAAAATTACTTTGAAAAGTGTTTTTTTTTTTTAGATTTGATATCGTCTTAGTATTATGTTGTTGTAACTGACCGAGTGTCCTCACGACAACAAGCGTGATAATTTGGGTCGCCAAACTATGAATGAGCTCCTCTAAATTTTCAAAGAAATGTGTCTTCACTCTAATGTTACCTGGTCTTGTTCATGTTTCCCTCTGATTTTAACAACAGATAAAGAAATATACATACATCAAGAAAACTACTGCCCGTCTTCTTGTTCTTTTTTGTCGTCTGGTCCTCGAGAACTGGTGTCTCTAATATGACTAAAGTATGATCCGTCATATCAGCTGTTGTAAAGGTCAGACAGTGTAATGCTGATTTACGCGCTTGAGACAAGAGAAAATATAAAGTATACAACTGATATATTTTAATTTTATATTCGTTTTGCATTACACTAAATTTGAGACTTTAAAAGCTTGCATAATTTGAAATGCAATAGTCCGGGGGCCAGCAGGGGCTACCGTGCACCCCCACC
>VCCN01005908.1:10287581-10298154 GCA_006491835.1 Architeuthis dux | reverse complement strand
GTGTGTTGAGTAAACAAGAAATATCTGCATCAGAAAGGAAACGCCAGTCTTCAATATCCAGCAGAGTCTGCGTGTGAATCTGGCATTCTCAACATAACATAGATGGCCGGGCTGGGTTATTGGTAATGGTATTCGAGCCCTGAAAGCATGACTAACCCCAGCGTCATAATTCCATGAAGGCATTTTATGTGTACGTAAAGTTTTGAACGCGACATTTTCGTCATAACCGTACTCTAACTTAGTTACTAACTTGATCCTCCTAAATTAGGACGTGTCTACGAAGCACATTAGACATGTAATGCAATTTGAGTTTAGAAAAATCTATAGCAGCAACCCAAAATATTCATGGCGTTTATTGGATTGATTCTTTAAACGAAGGAAATTGTTGAAGATGCTTTAAACAGTTTAGAAAAGGGGACTCCAGCTCAAGTGATGCGCCAGGAACATATCGTAGCTTTGAATTTAATGAACGACTTTTTTGTAAGAACTAGATAGAAATGGTACGGTTATGGTCGATCATATGCAACATTTTGGAAAGGTGCCTAAGCTTGGAAGTGGAAGACAACCATAAAACGATAGTGAACAACTAGACCTCTCTGCACTTTTGTGAACGTATATTTCCATGTTTCAATAGATAAGTAACCGTTGATTAAAAATGGACATTTTAAAAGGAAATAAAGCAACGCACACAATGGCTTAGTGAAGGTAAAGAGTCTAAAGCACAACCCAAAATGGACCTCGATCCAAGGGAAATGTTGCTAAGTGTTCGGTGGGATTACGTTGGTGTGTTCGACCTTCAGTTTTTACCAGTAGGTATTACGATTGCAGCAGGCATCTATTGTCAGCAGTAACAGCGTGTTTAAACACTGATTTGAAGGGGATTAACATCCCATTTGGATAAATTGCAATGGTGTTGTGTTCCATAATACACGCCAATTACAACAATGATCACATCTGAAAGGATTGCACAACTAGGCTGGTAAAAACAAAAGTTCCATATTGAGTGTTGGATGTTTATGTTTATTTCAAGAATGGGAATTAGATTAACAGAAGAATTACTTGGCGGAAAAGATCGGACGCATATTATTGTTTACATAAAAAGGTGATGACTGCGAGAATAATGTTTTGAATTTCAAAGCAACCTATCAGGATTTTCAAACCTAGTGTGGAATGTTGGAATGTCATGGCCGTCAGGAATCAAGGTTCAAAATAGTTAGGAGGAATGTCAGGGTCTATTGCTGATGTTTGGGTTGACACATAAGGTTAAACAAATTCTATGTTTGGAATTCAAAATGCAGAATAGGAATCTGAGATATTGAATAGATAGAATATACAAACAAAACGGTTAGACAATGGGGCCAATAAATACAAGACGAATTTACAGACGAAGGCCAGATTACCGACAAGACCAGGGGGATTCGTGCCGGCGAGTCATTCCCGCCTCGGAGTGTGCCAGGAAGAGCATCGGAAACCTACTAGATGAGAAGCCCCCATCTCTCTCTACCCCTCTCTCTCTCTCTATATATTTTTTTTTCGATCTGCCATGAAATAAAAGTCGACTTAAATTAAAACAAAAAAAGACTGTCCTTTATTATTTATCCGTTATGTATTTACATCATTTACATCCCTCCGTCAAGCGAGCAACATCGGAGCAACTCCCAGAGATACCCTGCCACGTTAAGCGAACGAGAATTTGTTGGGTGCAACGACCAAATCATCACACCACCAACCGATATTGTACAATCTTCTATTTAGTGTCGTGACCCGTACTATGTTAATTATTCTATTTGCTATCCACAACCGCTACAATTCCACAACCTAGTTATTCTAGGGGTCCTGCTTCATCTGATTACCGTCTATAGCGGAGTTTACAGAACCATATTGATAGAATAGTCCTTAAAACACAGGAATAATTACTCTGTACTCGTCCGATAGTGTACGCTGAAACATATTTCAGTTAGAAAGGTTTTTATTTGAAAAAATATGTTCATATCTAAAGAAAACATAAGCAAACATAGACAAAAACTGTCTGCAAAGATAAAGAAACAACGTGAAAACTGTAAGAACTTACATTGCCTTCGTGTAATTTCGTTGACACTGAGTTGAATGGTTCTCGGGCCATCAAGTCAAACTGAAGTGTGCGACGAAAGAAGTAATTGAGATCATTTATTCGGGCAACAAGACGCCTTTTGAGGGAATTTTGAATGCATCCTACTTCAGTGGTGTTACGATAGATGTAACTCTGTATGTCATAATAGTGGGCAAGCGGTAGTGTTGCTGTACCTAATCAGACAAAGAATATAATTTACAACGATACACAGTGGAAATAGCATTGAGGTCGGTCTTTTGTCAACATGTGGTCATCTCACATCGCATTTTCAGCCAATAGAAATGAAAACAAAAGAGTGAGCCGCATTAGTCAATAAATGCCGTATGCATGCTTGTTCGGAGATGCTGAATGGCAGATCAGTATCATTATCATCATCATCAGCAGCAGCATTTTAACTACAGAGGATATGAGTTAGGGTTAGTGTTTGGAGTTAACGTTAGGGATAGGTTCAGGGTCAACGTTCGAATTAGGGTTAAGGCTATATAAGTCAATTGGGTAACAAATGAAAGCAGAAAAATGTTCTGTATTAGGATGGTAAATTCGCCACTGAAAAATAGTTTACGTCGCTTCAATATATAATAACCGAATATGATTCTTCTGGTTAGGTTTTCTCTGTGTCAAAAAGTCCTGAAAACAGTAGCTTTCTTCAAGTCAGCATGAAAATATACTGAGAATAGCACTGAACTCTCGATTGCTTTTAATGATAGTATCTATTCTATTTTATATCTTCTTTGATAGTGATATATTTAGGGATCACCTGAATTTTCCTCCCCAGGAGAATTATACATCTGAGCAAGTCAGAAGAACTATTCAGCCGATACAATAGTGACACAAAGAAGAAAAATGAGGAAACTGGTCGGGTTGAACAGATTATGGATGACTTCATAATTTTAGAACATATTTATACATTTTACTTACTGCAATATACTTTATCGTTGATGTTGACTGTTTCCTGGCCTGGATGGCAACTAGACCCCGTTGATTCATGAAACATCTCTGCGGTTCTACCACAAGTTCTATTGACATAGGGTGAGCTTGTATTGTTTGATATTACAGGTAGAATATCCGACGTCGTACCGTTATAGGATATGAATTCGACCGTCACAATGGCCACTACCTATTGTAGTAAAATGACAATGGAAATATTAAACTTAAATAAATCTGGTCTGGTTAGTCACTCAGTAGAAACAGTCACGTGACCAACACCTTTTGGCTGCATGATGGGGATGATCAATTACAAATAGAAAAAAGTGGTAATCAATGAATAAGTTACTTCTCTCGCCTTTTGTTGGTTCACAATGACCGAATCTTGAAACAAAACAAGAGCGAAAGCTGCTGGACACAAACTAACGGGTCAATTTAGCTGAGGAGATTTCACACCTAGGATGGTGAAAAAGAATATGCTACATATTGAGTGTTGGATGTTTATGTTTATTTCAAGAATGGGAATTACATTAACATAAACATTACTTGGCGACACATTATATTTTACAAAAAGGTGCTGACTTCGAGAGAATAATGTTTTGAATTTCAAATCAACCTATCATGAGTTTAAAAACTAGAGTGGAATGTTGGAATGTCATGTCCGTCTGGAATCAATGTTCAAAACAGTTAGGAGGAATGTCAGTGTCTTTTGTTGATGTTTGGTTTGCCAGCATAAAGTTAAACACATTCTGTTTGGAATTCAAAATGCAGAAAAGGAATGTGAGATATTGAATAGAAAGAATACACAAACAAAACGGTGGTTGAAGAATTTTGTTTGAGAAATGTGGATGATGCAATAGGTTAGACGACGGGGCCAATAAATACAAGACGAATCTACAGACGAGGGTCAGATTACCGACGAATCCAGAGGGATCCGTGCCGGTGAGACATATATATATGTTTCGATCTGCTATGAAATAAAAGTCGACTTAAAATAAAACAAAGAAAGAGTGCCCTTTATTTATGTAACGTTATATTGTTAAATTGAAATGTATCAAGTAGATTTACATCCTTCCGTCAAGCGAGCAACATCGGAGCAACTTCCAGAAATGGTTTCATCCTCACTGTAGAGATTAAATATATGACGGGGTTGTAGTTGTTTAATATAGATTTATTCACAATGCATATAGATATATTCGTGCGCTATAGGTATGTGGCGCATTACACATGCGTCCATGTGTATAAGAATTAGTTCTAATGATATTGCTACATACCCTGCCACGTCAAGCGGATGGAGGTTTTCCCGGTGTAATGACCAAAGTCATCACACCACCACCCGGTATTGTACAATCCTCTATTTAGTGTCGTGACCCCTACTATGCTAAGTATTTTATTTGCTATCCATAACCCCTACAATTCCACAACCTAGTTATTCTAGGTGCCTTGCTTCATCTGATTACCGACTATACCGGAGATTACAGAACAGTCTTGATAGGGTAGTTCTTAAAACACAGTATATAATTAATCTATACTCGTCCGATAGTGTGCGCTTAGCTTAGTTTGGCACAAGGCCAATTTTCATGGACTGAAACATAATTCAGTCAGATAGGTTTTCATTTGAAGAATATGTACATTTCTAAGATAACATAAGCAAACATAGACAAAAACTGCAGTCTGCAAAAATAAAGAAAACTGTAATAACTTACATTACGTCGGTGTAATCTCGTTGACACTGAGTCGGAAGGTGCTCGAGCCACCAAGTCAAATGGAAGTGTGCGACGAAAGAAGTCATTTAGAGCATTTATTCGGGCAACAAGACGCCTCATCAGGGATTTTTGAATGCATCCTATTCTAGTGGTGTTACGATAGATGTAATCCTGTACTGAATAATAGTGGGCACGCGGTAGATTTGGTGTACCTAACCAGACAAAAAAGAAAAGATTACAGCAATACACAGTGGAAATAGCATTGAAGTCGGTCTCTTGTCAACAGGTGGTCATCTCACATCATATTTTCAGCCAATAGAAATGAGCAGCATTAGTCAATAAATGCCGTATGCATGCATGTCCAGAGATGGTTAACGGCTGATTAGCATCATTATCATCTTCAGTTTAACTCCAATGGATATGAGTTAGGGTTAGTGTTTGGAGTTAATGTTATGGTTAGGTTCAAGGTTAGTGTTAGAGTTAGGGTTAAGTTTATATAAGTCAATTATAGAACAAGTGAAGACAGATAAGTGTTCAGTATTACAATGGTCTAATCGAATGTCTTTGGCTGTCCATACACAAATGAAGAGTTTACGCCGCTTCAGTATATCATAACCAAATTTGATTCTTCTGGTTAAGTTTCCTCTGTGTCAAACAGTCCTGAAAACAGTAGATTTCTTCAAGTCAGCATGAAAATATACTGAGAATAGCGCTGTATGTTCGATTGCTTTTAATGATATAGCTTTTTGTTGGGTTCCTGTTCACAGATTACTTCACCTTACACATCCTCCTGTGGGGATCTATAAAAAGGACATAATTTCCAAATAGTGTTATATGCTTCCTTCTTTCCCCTATATATGCTCGACCACGTAGTATCTATTCTATTTTATATTTTCTTTGATATTGATATATTTAGGGGTCACCTGAATCTTCCTTCCCAGGAGAATTATACACCTGTGCAAGGCTGAAGAACTATTCAGCCGATAAAATAGTGATACAAAGAAGGAAAATGAGGGTACTGGTCGGATTGAACAGACTATAGATGACTTCATAATTTTAGAAAATATATATAAATTTTACTTACTGCAATATACTTTATCATTGACGGTGACGGTTTCCTGGCCTGGATTGCAATCAGATCCCGTTGTCACAAGAAACATCTCTGCGGTTCTACCACACGTTTTATTGAAATAGTGTGAGCTTGCATTATTTGATATTACAGATAAAATATCCGACCTCGTGCCGTTATAGGATATGAATTGGACCATCACACTGGCCAATACCTATTGTATTAAAATGACCATGGAAATATTAAACTGAAATAAAATCTGGTCTGATTAGTCACTCGACAGAAACAGTCACGTGTCCCACATCTTTTGTCAGCATGTCATGATGGGGATGGTCAATTACAAATAGAAGCATTGTTCATTAATGAATAGGTTACGCCACTCGCCTTTCGTTGTACCACTAATTCAGAATTCTCAAAGAACAAGCGCCAACGCTGCCGGACACAAACTAAGGGGCCAATTTAGCATGAAATCACTGTGTAAATTGTCACATGTCACATGTGGATGATGCAATAGATTAGACGACGGGGCCAATAAATACAAGACGAATTTACAGACGAGGGTCAAATTACCAGGCCATTTAAAAGTCGACTTGAATTAAAACAAAGAAAGAGTGTCCTTTATTTATGTTAGTTAAATTGAAATGTGTCAAGTAGATTTACATCCCTCCGTCAAGCGAGCAACATCGGAGCAACTCCCGGAGATGGTTTCATCCTCACTGTAGAGATTAAATATATGACGGGGTTGTAGTTGTTTAATATAGATTTATTCACAATGCATATAGATATATTCGTGCGCTATAGGTATATGGCGCATTACACATGCGTCCATGTGTATAAGAAGTAGATCTAATGATATTGCTATATACCCTGCCACGTCAAGCGGATGAGAATGTGCCCGGTGCAACGACCAAAGTCATCACACTACCACACGGTATTGTACACTCTTCTATTTAGTGCCGTGACCGCTACTATGCTAAATCTTCTGTTTACTATCCACAAATCCTATAATTCCACAACATATTTATTCTAGGTGTCTTGCTTCATCTGATTACACTCTATACCGGAATTTACAGAACCATCTTGATAGAGTAGTTCTTAAAACACAGGAATTATTAGTCTCTACTCGTCCGATAGTGTGCGCTTAGCTTAGTTTTTCACAAGGCCAATTTTCATGGAGTGAAACATAATTCAGTCAGATAGGTTTTCATTTGAAGAATATGTACATGCCTAAATGAAACATAAGCAAACATAAACAAAAACTGCAGTCTGCGAAGAAACAATGTGAAAACTGTAATAACTTACATTACGTCGGTGTAATCTCGTTAACACTGATTTGGATGTTGCTCGGGCCACCAAGTCAAACGGAAGTGTGCGACGAAAGAAGGCATTTAGAGCATTTATTCGTGAAACAAGTCGCCTTTTCAGGGATCTTTGAATGCATCCTATTTTAGTGGTGCTATGATACATGTAATCCTGTATGGCATAATAGTAGGCAAGGGGTAGATTTGGTGTACCTAATCAGACAAAAAATATAATTTACAGCGATACACAGTAGAAATAGCATTGAATTCGGTCTCTTGCAACCAGATGGTCATCTCACAATGCATTGTCAGCCAAAGGAAATGAAAACAAAAGTGTGAGCAGCATTATTCAATAAATGCCGCATGAATGCGTGTTCGGAACTGGTTAACGACAGATCATCATCATTATCATCATCGCAGCAGTTTAATTACAAAGGATATAAGTTATGGTTAGTGTTTGGAAGTAATGTTAGGGTGAGGTTTAGGGTTAGTATTAGATTTAGGGTTAAGGATATATAAGTCAATTACGGAATAAATGAAAGAAGAACATGTTCAATAGTACGATGCTAAATTCGCCACTGAAAAATAGTTTTCGCCTTCCATAAAAAAACGAAGAGTTTACACCGCTTCAATATATAATAACCGAATGTGATTCTTCTGGTTACGTTTCCTATGTGTCAAAAAGTCCTGAAAACAGTAGCTTTCTTCAAGTCAGCATGCGGTGGTAATAGTCCCTATAACATAAAGGAGACAGTCTGCCGATAGCAAGCTAGCGAGCTCATGAGACTAGAGAAAGAAAAAGGGCAATGTTAACGATATGCGCAAGAGAGATCTTTCTTTCTCTGCATGTTCTTGCAGTGAAAAGGGATTAAAATGCATAGATTCCAATGCACATAAATAACGCAATAACAACAAAGAATACAAATTCTTGGCAACGATAATAAGAAGTATATTTATTACATAATATATAACAATAAAGTAGTTCTCAGCCGTTGAGAATAAGAAGAAAGAATGCATTTAAAAAGGTTATATGTATACTACTTGGTAAGTGTCCTTTGTTTGTTGAAGATGTTAAGGAAGAGGGGGGGGTGTATGTATGAATGCGTACGCACGTAATCGAGATTCGCAACTGCCATAGATTTGTTCAGGCAACAAATCTGGGACTGAATGAATGGTGGATCCGTCATGGATTTGACAAGCGACACATCTTGACTGACCAAGGAATGAAGAATGGCTTCTTATAGGAAGAGGTGGGTGGGTGGTGGATGTGTGGCTGGTCGAAATGTGGTCTGTTGAACTGGGTAGCATCAAATGTTCCAAGATGAAATGTAAGGTGACAATATACAAGGTTTTGCCAGACTTGTTGTCTGCAAAGTGTATCATGTTGCGAGTCAAGTACATTATTTTCCTGAAAGTTGGTTATCTAAAGCCACCGTGGATAGATAACTTTATTTCTCGGAATAGAAACATGGGTATTTCAAAGGAACATTTGTATGTCAAGTGGTTTCACTCGTTGACCGGAGTGTGTGAGTACAAAAATACATATGTGTTCGTTACAGTATCTATTGTATTTAGGGATCACATTAATATTCCTTCCCATGAGAATTATTTGAGCAAGGCTGAAGAACTATTCAGCCGATAAAATAGTGATACAAAGAAGAATGATGAGGTTACTGGTTTGGTTGGTCAGATTATTGATGACTTCATAATTTTATGAAAATATTTATGAATTTTACTTACTGCAATATACTTTATCGTTGATGGTGACGGTCTGCTGGCCTGGATTGCAAATATGCCACGTTGTCTCAGAAAACATCTCTGAGGTTCTACCACACGCTGTGTTGAAAAAGCGTGAGCTTGCATTGTTTGATATTACAGGTAAAATATCCGACCTCGTGCCGTTATAGGATATGAATTTGATCGTCACACTGGCCAATACCTATTGTAGTAAAATAACCATGGAGATATTAAACTGGTCTGGTTAGTCACTCAATAGAAACCGTCATGTCACCAACATCTTTTGGCAGCATGTCATGATGGGGATGATCAATTACAAAAGGGAAAAGAAGTGATCAATGAGTAAGTTACTCCTCCTGCCTTTTGTTGGATCACAAAGTCCGAATTTTCAACAAAAAAAACAACCGCGAACGCTGCTGGACACTAACTAAGGCGCCAATTTAGCATACACTCGCATTGTAAATTGACACCCCCAACTGTTTTCTAGACATAATAAGGAGTAAATGTTGACATTTTCGGCCCACTAGTTCCATTGGTGTGGCCTGTACGCATGATGCATACATAGCCAGCCAGCTAACAAGAACCACTATATGAAACATATATAAACTATGTTTACAATTTTGGTTTACGGTTTGTAATTAAAATGTTATAGAAAATGTTATACTGAAAGTTTGGAGAAACCTATGTTGGCCTACGTTTACAATTTTCGTACCGAGATATCTCTTGGTTCCAAATCGCTTGGCTCCCTCCGATCGCACCAAAAAGGCAAGGAAAGAAGAGCTACAGCATGAATACTGTGGTCAATACATCCTAGTTGTTTTATATATGTGTTGATGATGTATGTAGTGTACCGTGATGCGTGTACCTGCAACGTTTTCTGATGAAAAAATGAACTCGGACTGTATCTCATTTGAACAGATTTTATTTACCACTGTTTTGAAATAGGGCACGGTTTCAATCGTTTCCGTCGGGTCTGCAACAATGTAGTCTTCGCCAGATAGGTACCGGACAGTTCTTAACTAGAGGGAAGGGACAGTCCTTGCTAATGTCTGTAGGGGCGCGTGGAATCAGTCGACTGTATCTAAGTCGGTGACCCGCTAATTAAGGTCAAGGGCCTCTATTCAGGCTTAGTGATAATTAAAGAAGACGGCGGTTTTCAATTGCGCCTTCGGCTTACCGGCAGAGTTGAGCACCTGTTGACAACCAGCGCATAAGAAGCTATTACGGAAGATGGTAAAATCAGCAGCAGCAGATGGCTGACTGTGAGATTATTACAGTAGGGGTGTCCTCTTTTCATAGAAAATTTACGTTTATGTTCATCCGTAGAAAAATATCGGCCAATTAAATCACAACAAAAAATCTATTCGTTTACCTCTTAACGCATAGCCAACTCAACTAACTCGACCGCTAATGATCAGGTGTGTCGTTTATAACCCATTAGTCGACATCCGCGTGACTAATAACTAGCAACTTCGAACATCCGGGCGACTGTGCCATGGTTGTTCCGTTATTGTCGTCGACATTTTCCTCTTGCACCTTTTCATGCACAGGGCACACGCGATGCGTAATCTCTTTGGAAGTCGGGTAAGCGTATTATCACTACCTCCACTACAACATGTGTTTCATGATTAATCAACATTCGGCACATGGCGTACAATTAGTTGGCCAATCACATCATATTAGTGAATATGAGATACGTGTCCTTTGAATATGCCAGCTATGACCG